>CM024248.1:45319659-45596917 GCA_013421045.1 Propylea japonica | reverse complement strand
AAGAATTTCTTTTTGCGAAAGTGGAAACAAAGAAAGTACGCTGATACTGTATCTTGTATAATTTATGAGGAAATATTATACAGGGTGTCTGAAAAAGGGCCTCAAAGTGAGCCTAAATAAACTATGAAAATCTCACACTTTTTTCAAATGGCAAACCCTATATTTTGTAATTCCAATCGATTGTCGTCAAAAACCAGTTATAAGTGTCCCGAACCGTTTCATGCCTCTAAAATTAGTATTTTGGCCGTTATTCAATAAAATTCGAATTTCACGATTAAAGACAGGTTTCGCACATTTGTAAGCTTGCATTTTTGAAGTAGCTATGTTAGGAACGGTCATTCTTACTTTTTCTTACAGATCAAGCACTAAGCCTAACATGCAATAATATTACACTGGAATGATATATCAAGGGTATGTTTTCTTTTTGCGCAAATGTAACAAATTCCTAGAACAGGTAATTAGAAATTCAACGAACGAAATTCACATTTACTGACTTTAACGGAATCAAAGTTCAGGAGGTATCAAAACAATTTTCTCCGTACTGGAAGCCTTATCCCTAAATGGACTAGAGTGAATACAGTAATAGATAATGAATGATCTGTTACTGTATTCACACGATTCCGTTTTGGGTTAATACTTCCACTACGGAGAAAATTGTTTTGATAGGTACTTCCTAAACTTCGATTTGGTTAAAGGTGGTAAATGTGGATTTCTTTCGTTAAAAGTTCTGACTGCCCTTTCTAATATTTTGTTACATTCACCATAAATGGAAAAACTATTCAATACATCACGGTTACTGTTATTCATATTTTGCATAGTGCCCGATGAATCAAAAAGTATAATGACAGTTTTATAAATGCATTATAAATCAACAGACATAGCCTTCTTGAAATTTCTATCCTAATAAATCCATGGTCAGACTGAGAAACCTTGATTAAATCCTGAAATTCGAATTTTATTCAATAACGGCAAAACTACTGATTTTAGAGGCATGAAATGTTCGGAACACCCTAACTAGTTTTTGACGAGCCATCGATTGGAATTACAAAATTATAGGGTTGCCATTTGAAAAAGTGAGATTTTATAGTTTTATTGAGACTCACTTTGGGGCCCTTTTTCAGACATCCTGTAATAATATTTCCTCATAAGTTATACAAGAAACAGTATCAGCTACTTTCTTATGTTCCACTTTCGCAAAAAGAAATTTCTGTAATGAGGGATTTTGAAGATATGACCATAACTTTTGACAACCTTTTTTTCAAAAAATTTGATAATCAGGCTATAATTCAAGAACCGCTTGAGTGGTTGCACATATCATACATCAAATCAGTGTAGAATTGAACGAAGAATTCGAATATGTATAAATATACAGGGTGTTGCATTTGAAATAATGAAGGTACATTCGTTTCCGGTGAAACCGGAAGTAGATTCCTCTTGAAAATATTTCACAATTAAAGTTCATGTACTCTAAAACGAAACTCCAAAATCTTGAATCTGTATTACAATTCCTTCCTCGAAAACGTCTAATGGAACACTTAAAAAAATCACCCTGTATAATATATATTTTGAAATTACCTTTTTGCATCTCGATTTTCACATCCAATAACACAACACATCTTCACTCTTGCAGGCATATCGAAATCATGATATTTCAAAAGAACGTGTCAAACCACTCCTTGTGTCAGTGACAATTCAAAGGTTGTTGATATAACGATTTTACATACTTACTATTTTCTCGATAGGATATTGGGTTTTTCAGATCATTTTGGAGTTGAGACTTCCATAGTTGCTGACTTAGATAAAAATATAGAAAGTAAGGTAACTATGTGTAGACCTATTACTCAGTACGGTATCTGCATGATGAAGTTTCTAGTGAGGGAAATTAGCTGGGATTTCGTCTATGACGATAATATTAAACACTACATGAAATTTGAGATGTTTGTGACATTTTTAAAAAATTGCATGGAGCTGGCATTTCCTGAAAAAAGTATAAACATTCTGCTAATACACCCCCGATCTCATGGTTCAATGACAAATTAATGCAGATGCGGGATACATTGAAATTTTATAGGGAACTTTTAAAGTGTAAAAAAACTCCCTACCTCACGAAATTGTGCAATGAGTATACTACTTTGTATCGTAATGAGCTGAGGAAAGCAAAAAACTATCTAATGATAATTATATAAAACTAAATAATTATAATTCCAAATCAATATGGAATGTTGTCAGGAATAATGCAAGCATTTCGAAGAATCGTACCACAGATAAGGCGGAAATTTCCGCGAATGATTTTAACAATTTCTTTGTAGAGATAGCACAAAAAATAGTCAATAACATACCACCTACCAGGAAGTCTTCAGCTGACTTCATGGATGACTATTGTCGCATGACTGGCCCTGATCTGAATAAACTTGAATTTAAATTCTCTCCAGTATCGGAGGCCTTCGTAAGGGATATTATTCGGAAGTTGAAGACTTCGGTAAGTCGAGATTATTTTGGGTTTTCCAGTAGGGTCGTCAAGTCCTTAACCAATGAAATTATCTGTCCGCTCACAGAATTGCTGAATTTATGCTTACGTGATAGCATTTTTCCAGATATATTAAAGATTTCAAGGGTGGTACCTGTACACAAAAGAGGTCCTGTTTGCTCAGTTGATAATTTCAGACCTATATCGATGGTACCCATTTTTTCAAAAATTCTCGAGGGAATTGTAAAACATCAAATAACTGCGTATTTCGATCAAAATGATCTGTTCAATAAGTCGCAATTCGGCTTTAGAAGCTCCCTCTCGACACCAGCTGCCATAACCAAACTAATGAAAATTATCAATGAAGGATTTAAAGAAGGACAGTATGTAGGTGCGTTATTCTGCGATTTGAGCAAAGCATTTGATTGTGTTTCGGCTGAGCTTCTTCTTCACAAGCTCAAACGTTATGGTTTTCATCAGAGTGCAATCGATCTAATAGGCTCATACTTAAGAAATAGAAAGCAGTGTGTTGATTTTGGCGGTGGTTTATCCAATTTGTTGAATATTGTATTTGGTGTGCCCCAAGGATCCGTCCTCGGGCCACTTTTATTCCTTATTTACATTAATGACATCATAAGTTGTGAACCAGGCGCTGAACTTGTACTATTCGCTGATGATACCACAGTTCTGAAAAGAGCAGCCTGTAAAGACCATTTAAAGCGTATCATGAGGGATGTCCTTTCATCTATTTCTGAGTGGTTTTTTAGTAATCAACTTAGCCTATGATGAGACAAAACTCTTCTCATGTATTTTTCTATGAGAGATCTGGAGGGCCTTGATACCTTTGATTCGGTGAAATTTTTAGGTGTTACAGTTGATTCCAAACTAACTTGGAGTTCTCATATTGACACAATAAGTAAAAGTGTATCTTCCAGTGTATTTGTACTGAGGACATTGGTGGGTATTGTTTCTGAACAGATTTTATTGGCAGTTTACCATGCTTTCGTTGAATCAAGGTTATCTTATGCAATTCTATGTTGGGGTCATGACCCTAATACTAAACGTCTTTTTAGTTTGCAGAGAAGGTCGATCAGAATAATGAGCAATCTTGGTTATATAGATGACTGTAAAGGTGCCTTTAGGGAGTTGAAGATATTAACTGTCCCTTGTCTATTTATGTTGCAATGTATGTTATATGTGAGGGTGCATTTGGGGGAATACCGGACCCACGAGGATGTACATGAATACAATACTCGCCACAACAGTCATGTTTATACTGATTTTCATCGTATAGACAGGATGAAGTGTGGCGTAACATTCTACGGTCCTAAGGTTTTCAATAAGTTGCCAACCACTGTTAAGATGTTGCCCTGTAATCAAATTCAAGAGTTTAATTAAGGAATATTTGTGTAGAAAATGTTACTATTCTCTGGATGAGTATCTGTCGGATGATGTATCCGATATTTTGTGATATATTCAGTATATTTTTCTGTACTTCTGTTATTTTGTATCCTTGTTTATGAAACAATGGCTGTATGACGTATGTAAACACTCTGTGTATTAGCATGAATAAATTATTCTATTCTATTCTATTCTATTCTATTCTATTCTATTCTATTCTATTCTATTCTATTCTATTCTATCTATTCTATTCTATTCTATTCTATTCTATTCTATTCTATTCTATTCTATTCTATTCTATTCTATTCTATCTTTCTATTCTATTCTATTCTATTCTATTCTATTCTATTCTATTCTATTCTATTCTATTCTATTCTATTCTATTCTATTCTATTCTATGAATGCACGACATCTAACTATCAAATTGAGAATAATTTTTTCGTGTATTAGTATCCTCCTCCGACAGGTGGCGCGACATATACGAGTGGCTCATCTATTATTTTAGTTTGTCTATGCTTATGCTTACCTGTCTAGTCTCCAACTTTATTGTTTTGAATAAAAATCAATACTTTCTATTAACTATTCTTCAAAAAAGCACGCACTACAATAGAGCACAATAACTGAGAAATTGACATTACCATCTGTAATTTTCGAGTCTATGGTTGGACCCAGTTAGCCTGTCTGGCATACCTATCTATCTAGTGCTCTAGTTTTGATCGTTCGTTCATGGTGGTGTATTAATTCAATATTCTGGAAATTGTTCGAAAACCAAATAATGTAAAAACTTGAAAATTAAAAATTTTAAAAAAACCTAAGAAGAAGCTTTTGAGCGCTCGTTCTTTGGTGGAGCAATAAGACCTCAGAATTTTATATGGGATTTGAGATTTATACCGAATATATAATTGCAGAATCTCAGCACAATCGGAATTAGATTCTGAATATTATTCAGAAAATCAATATGTAAGGAAAAAGTAACTACCAAAATTAAATTCTATGGTTCTGATGATGATATCCCCTCAAAATTTTAGCATAAACATTCAATAAGCCCGTTCGGCATTGACTTCCGCGAGCAGACGGATTTTTTAGACCACAGATCGTTCAGATTCATCTGTAATATCTGCGAATAAAAGAACATTAGAGAGCATCTGCCACAGAACATACTGATCTGTTCTACTTTCATAGATTATGAGATTTCAAAGATCACTATTTTGGGAAATATGCTCATCTTTTAACGATACTTTCACCCATTTCGTAGCTCCACCATAAATCTCAATTGAATAATTAAGTGCAAAGGCACTGAATTTTTCAATCTATCGGTTGTCGGATCAAAACTCAACATAAAACAAAAATATATATAAAGAACATAAAACTCTTTTGATAAAATCGACATCCGATCTCTCAGATTTTTATGCCGAACGGTTCAGATGTGTACTTCACTCCATCCGGATGTAACAAACATGAATTTTCTATGGTTCTGTCAACACTATGGCTACAAAATTTTGCATGAGGCTTATTTTCAACATCTTGCATTTGGCCGTAACATTTCATTTCCATTGGTTTCGTTTTATCTGAGATATTGAGGAACAAGATTTCAAGAGATTATAGAAGAAAGTGGTCAATGGGGCGTTTGTAGAGAATTAATTTATCTATGAAATGAGGTATCAATCATTTAATCGGAAGAACAGATACCGATTTTTTCCAACGAGAGATGAAAGAAAGTATTTTTCCATCTGCTACCAAGTTTATTCAAAAACTTTTGAAAACGGTAGGTTGTAGAAGGAAGTGGTTAATAGGGCATTCGTAGACAATCGCTTCGAAAGTTTTCCTGCTAACGGAGTGACAGAACTGAATTTGACCACGAATTCGTCATCAGAGAGTTTAAACCTATCGTTTGAGACCATTTTCGGTTCAAAACTCGAAAAATTACAGATATTTGGGTGAAACGATATAGCATTTCTTTTAAGTAGAACGAGTGCATTCTTCATCTTTTCACGTTGCAGTGATTTAAAGAAACCCTGTATAGAATGATGTAAAATGAATTATGATAAATAATAATGACTTGAACAATCTAATCCTAGAAATAAATGTGATAAAACTTTGAAATTGATTAAATGAACTTGCGTAGCTCACATAGGTCGAAATTCTTCTTTATTATTATCGTTAAGTTCAAAATAAAACAACAAAAAATCGTATCTCATAGTCTCAATGAATAACGAATATACTGTGAACATTTCGAGATTAATCTTTCAGTTCTCGGAGTGAAGATGATTCTAGTGTATTTAGTGATTTTATTCATCAGTACTTTCTTACTTTTCGTTTTGAAATGGTTTTCTGTTCACTATAGAAGAATCAAGTATACTGCAAAATACCGAGGCCTAAACAAGGAAGTTTATACTTGGAAATACAAACACATTATTCGCTGAAGAAGGTGAGAATTCGTTGCAAACAAACTCTGTTCAAATGTACAGTTCATGAGAAATGTGAGAAAATGTGGGATCTCTCGGATTCAGATAGAACATAAAAAATGACGAATGAATTTCCAGTGGCGTCATTTAGGAGGTCGTATCTTCATATGGAGGGCCGCTAGGAAAAAAAAATATGGGAACTTGTCATCTTATTTTTTTTATGTTTATCTGAATCCGAGAGATTTCTCACATTTACTGGGACACCCTGTATATCCAATTGCTCCAGAGCAAATTTTAAAATACTAACGCGCTGCTCTATTCAATGTATGCTTCATCAATTTATTCATCAATCAGATATTCATCAATATACAGGTTGTCTGTAAACCTGTGCGAGGGACTAAGCAGGGGTAGTTCATATAAATTTTTTTTCCAAATCGACCTCCCTTGCAAGATACAGCCTTTGGAAGGCGATGACGAGTTATTAGGGGTTGAAAATCACAACCTCTTATGATTTTCCTTCGAAAATTGTTTTCGTGGGATGGATTTTCGAAAAATAATATTCTTTTATGTTTCCTATTCAATTCTGACGAAAGAAGGCTCTTGCAAAGTTTCGATAGCGTCTATACTTTTCTCGGAAAAAATAAAAACATTCAAGCAGTTATGATCACTGTTCATTTCATTTCATCGTATGTTCCATAGAAGAATGAATATTCTAAGATATTGTTTATGCTCAGCATTGGTTTCGTCAATTATGCATAAAAATACAATATCTTAGAATATTCATTCTACGGAACGCTTATTACGATCAGTGATCATAACTGCTTGTAAGTTTTTATTCTTTCGAGAAAAGTATCGAATGTATAGAAATTTTGCAGGAGACACCTTTTCTCCAGAATTGAATAGGAAATCATAAGAGAATTTTATTTTTCGAAATCTATACCACGAAAACAAATTTTGAACGAAAAATCATAAGGGGTTGTTTTTTTCAACCCCTTATAATGAAGTTATGCGATCTGAAATAATTGTGTGAGTAACACCTACTTTGTGCTTCATATTATGTATAGTTTTATGAGATGACTCAGTGTTTTAAGAAGTACTGGTTCATTTTGAAAATATGCTTACAAACATTTTCAGATGAACTTTTCAAAAACTTCAGACAATTTGCCAAAGAATTTTATCCTCATTATTCTCTACTACGTATACTTCACTCTACATCAGTGAACATTCTGTCTCCAGAGGACTGCGAGGTAAGTTATTATATTATACAGGCTGTTCCTATATCTTGTTCAACTCGATTATCAATCTAGCGACTTATGGTCCCGAACTATTAATGCATTCCCTCCGCTCACGCGTTGAAATATCTTGACCATTAGTCGGTGTTTTTAAGAACCTAGTTGATTAAATAACTAATATCGAATCAGGTATCCATTTCTTCAAATGCAATATAATTATGAATTCAATGAAAATTCGAGTTAGGAAACAGTTCAACCAATTTAGGAGAACTCTTTCTAAAATACTCACCTTAATTACACATTTTACCTATTTTAGATTTCATGAATACAAAAAAACATTCAACGAAGAGTATTATATACGACATTATGAAAAATTGGTTAAAGGAAGGTTTGCTGATATCAAAAGGTAAGAAGAAAGAAAAGTAAAATAATAATCAATATAAGCATTATACAAAACACTAGAATCATTACTCATAGTCGATCGTAAACAAGATATCTTTACATAAGGTTTTTATCCTGTTTTCAGGTGAAAAGTGGACCGAACGCAGGAAAATATTGACCCCAGCCTTCCATTTTAGCATATTGAAGGGTTTTATCAAAGTTTTCAATGAAGGAATACAGCTAACTGTGGATACTTTAACCAAGAATTGCTCAGAACCTGTTGATGTGTGTGCATTAACAGCTGATATACCCTTCGTAGTATATGTGGTGAGTAAAAATATCTTCTTAAACATTAGCAGGTATGCTTGGATGCCCACACCAAAGATTAAATAAAGGGTGCTTCAAATGTAGCGTTTTTTTGAAAGAAAAAAATTTAAGAAATCCCAGAGCAGGTGCTCTTGAGCGCTCGTTCATTGGTGGAGCAATCAGGCTATTACCTCAAAATTGTGTAGAGGACTTGAGATGATACTAAATTAATGAGTGTAAAATCTCAGCACGAACGAAATGATATTCTGAAAACTGTTCAAGAACTGAAATATGTAAAAACATGACAGTTTGAAACATAACATTCTATAATTCTTATCCTAATGCCTTTCTATTGAAATTTTGCATGATCATCCAGTATATCAATCTTTATTCACAAAATGAATTTTCTTTTGAATCGGATATCTTGTTATGAAAATATGAAGATTTTTCTTTTCAATATTCCAATTGAATTTCTTATGGTTCAGATGGTGCAATCTCATTCATTTTGTGTATGAAGATTGATATACTGAATGTTCATGCAGAATTTCCAGAGGTTTGCATTATAAGAACCATAGATTAAATTTTTTTAATCTTTGTTTTTACGTTTATAAGTTTTCGAATAGTTCCCAGAATATTATTCCGATCCTATTGAGTTTTGTATTTATATACTGGGTGGTCAACAAAGGAATTCCGATTTAAAAGAGAAATAAAGCAAAAACTATCAAGTCAATTCTGATTTTTTTTTCACAAATAATGCTCAGCTCTTTGGGAATTCATTTCTTAAATTACTCTGTTCAAATGTGCACCGTTTCACTTCTGGCACTCTCGAGTCGAAACCCCAAATTTAGAAAAAACCGTCGCAAAGTTTCTGGACCAATGGCTTGAATTTTCTGGTGGATATTTTCCTTCAACTTAATCAGAGTGCGAAGATTGTTGCAGTAGACTACACTTTTGAGGTATCCCCATATAGTCCAGTCAGTTTGTACTCAAAAGAACCACTAGCAGGAAAGTTCTGGGGTAGTTTTGATTTTTTCGATTTTTTATGTTTTTTGGGTGCTGAATCCGAATCTAAGGTTTGCTAACAAAATTTCGTGAGGGAACATAGAAAAAAATACAAAAAAAAGAGAAAAAATCTCATTCTTTGGCAGTTTTCTGCTTATAACTCGGAAACTATCAACTTTTCGTGAAAAACTTTCCATATAAATGAAAGTGCATGAAATTTTCTACAAATTGTATTACCACAGCTTGTTCTGCGACAACCCGTTCTGGCTCAAATTATAGTTGAAAATGAGGTATTTTCTATGACTCAATAAATGAAAAGAAATTAAATTCCGTGGTTCCGATAATGCGAACGTCTTGAAATTTTGCATGAACATTCAGCATATCAGTCTCGATTCATAAAAAAAATCACTTGAATCAGATATCTTGTTATGGAAATATAAAGATTCTTCTTTTCAATATTCCAATTGAATTTTCTATGGTTCTGCTCACACTGTGGTCACACAATTTTGCATGAAGCTTATTATGACCATCTTGCATATTGCCGCAACATTTCATTTCGACTGGTTTCATTTTGTCCGAGATATTGAGAAACAAACATTTTGAATGGACGTATTTTGTTTCATAAAACAAGGCCATTCTGAATTTTTGTTCCTCAATATCTCAGACAAAACGAAACCAATCGAAATGAAATGTTGCGGCCAAATGCAAGATGCCCATAATAGCCTTGTGCAAAATTGTGTGACCATAGTGTGAACAGAACCATAGAAAATTCAATTGGAATATTGAAAAGAAGAATCTTTATATTGCCATAACAAAATGTTCGATTCGATTAAATTTTTTTTTGTGAATCGCGACTGATATACTGAATGTTCATGCACAATTTCAAAAGGATCGCATCATCGGAACCATAGATTTAATTTTTTTTCATTTATTGAGTCATAGAAAATAACTCATTTTCAACTATTATTTGAACCAGAACGGGTTGTCGCAAAACAAGCTGTGGTAGTACAATTTGTAGGAAATTTTATGTACTTCCATTTTGTATGGAAAGGTATTTTAGGAAAAGTTGATAGTGTCAGAGTTATATGCAAAAAACTGACCAAGAATGAAATTTTCATTCTTTTTTTGTATTTTTTCTATGTTCCGTCTGGAAATTTTGTTAGCAAACCTCAAATTTGGATTCAGCACCCCAAAAAACATAAAAAATGAAAGAAATCTAAACTACCCCAAAACTTTCCTGCTAAAAGCACAATTCGACTGGATTAATAACTAAAAGTCGCAAGGTGTCAGTCAGGCTTCTAGAGGGCCACGGAAGGTCTCCACGTCGAGTAATCAATTTTCAGAAAAAAGCGCCTGAATAACAAGAAAAACCCGATTTGAAGTGTGACAAGTGGACCCATCTTGTTGAAACCAAATGTCCCGACTGTATCCATCAAAGTTTTGAAGGGCTGGTTCAGAAAAATAGTTCAACATGATCACATAACGATCAGAATCCACTGTTACTGCTCGGCCGCGTCTTCGAAAAAGTACGGGCCAATAATGTCTTGCATGTGTTTGTAAGCAATTGAGTTTCATGTTTCTCTTTGGAGCTTTTTGAGATCAATATCAGCAATTTTGTTGGTTCACATAGCCGTTGAGATGAAATGGACTTCATCAGAGAAAAAAATATTTTGGTAATTAGCGCACACACAGAATGAACGCCTCTCACCTGTCCAGCGAATTATGATGACTGAATTATCATCAAGACCTCCTTCGTTTAAGACCAACCCCATTTCTCTATTCCTATTCAAAACAATTTTATAGCGCTTTTAAATCGGAGTTCTTCAGTTGACCACCCAGTACTTAGTATCAATCTCAAGTCCTATACAAAATTTTGAGGTGATAGCCTCATTGCTTCACCAATAAACGAGCGCTCGACAGAACCCTCCCAGGGTTTTTTCAAATTTTTTTGTATGAAGCATAAAACCATTAAATCGATTGAAATATAATCGGAGAGAATTTTTCATTCCTAAAAAAACTTTTAGGTTTTCACTCCTAGTGTCTGAAACAGAAATAATTAAAAAATTTAATTAAGATGAAGTGCTCCTGCGAAAATATTTGTACTAATTGTCAGGATCGAATTGGTTCTGAAAAAATTGTTACCTAACAGTAAAAATAAAAAATGAATAAATGAAAAAGATAAAGTAACGTTTCGGTATCTATATCAGACACCTTCTTCAGACAAACTTGTAAAATCTTCGGAATTGTGTGTTTTTGCATTTGCAGTCTAATTGACATCGAAGGTTGTCAACACATTGAGATGTTGATTTATTTAATTTTGAAATATCTTGATTTCCTTTTTTCCATAAATCAATCCATATACGATCTATAGTCAGTTCACGAAAGGTTGAGCCGTCGGTTGGCCATGGAAATTTGGCATATTCCATTGTGTATATTGAAATTTTAGGTTATGTTGTTTATTTTATTGTCAGATTGATACGCAATGTTGTTAATATTGCATAGAGTACTCTGATAACTCGCAAGCTCGTCGGACGAGGCCTGGTACATTTGGCATCGTTGACTTTATTTTACGTTATGACAGCATACTGCCAACTTCAGATATATAAACAAACGCCTAAGACGCCCTCAAACTTTCGTGATGGGACTATATTCAAAGAATAATTGGCGAAATTATCTACTTCACCTAACAGAATACATAATTCCTTAATTTTCCTTTTATAATTATCAGGTTCCGTCATTAGGACCTTTGTGTTGTTCCAGATCTCCGTTATTTGAACATAAGTACTTACATGATCAGCGATTTGTGATCTTGTAATGTCTCTATTTTTGATGTTGTTCTTATGTTCCCGTTTTCTTATTCCTAAAGGTCTTAATGTCTCTCCTGTGTAAGATTTTCCACATTTTTTTTTTTTTTGTGTCTCATTCATTGGTTTAGAGACTGCCATGGGCTACAAGCTCGATGAAAAAGACGAGAGTACCAAAAATATCTTCAGGCAATCCACGAAATATCAGCATATATGCAATATAGATTAATGAGACCATGGCTCAAAGCATCTTTCGTCTATTTCTTCACTTCTGCTTATTGGCAAGAACGTAAACGTCTGAAGATATTACACGATTTTACCAGGAAGATCATCAAAGAAAAAATGAACACCTATCAGGAATCTAGTGATGTCGGTTCCACCGATGGTTCCGAAGATAATGAAGATGTCTACATGGGCAAAAAGAAACGTAAGTTGGCAATGCTGGACATCTTGCTAGAAGCACAGAGGAACGAGGGATCCATTGATTATGAGGGAATCTGTGAAGAGGTTGACACCTTCATGTTTGAGGTAAGTTGTTGCCATCCTAATTGAAAGGGTTTTCCAATAAGAGATTTGCTTTGAATATCCCGGTATTTCGTTAGATGTCACGTTTGATGATGTAATTTTTGACATTTGACAAGCATAAACTACGCCATCAATGAAAATGAAACGATACACGCTTCAAGACACATTGAAATTATTGAAATTCGCAATAAAATGGTGAAAATTTGGCGGAGACGGTTCGTGAAACTCGAACATTTTTGGGTCGTCGTGAAACACCTTGTCGGACCGCAATGAAGAAATTGGTGGAAAAATTCGATCTGTTGGACAAGTTAGTGATGTGAAGAATGAAACCCGTGCACGTCGCTCAAGGAGAGCCGAGAATATTGCTGATGTAGCCGAAAGTGTTGAAGAAAACCCAGGTTTGTCCATTCCTCGCCGTTCTTTGGAATAAGTCATTCTACAAACGTCATTACACCGTATTTTGCATAAAGATTTAGGTCTTAAGTTTATAAAGTTCAGTTAACACAAGAACTCAAGCTGGCCGATCATTAACAACGTCGTGTCTTGCTGATTGGGTCGTTGAAATGCATGAAAATGATCCGGAATTCCATCGAAAAATCATCTTGAAGGATGAGGCCCATTTCCACCTCGGTGGCTTCGTCAACAAGCAAAATTGTCGCATCTGGGACTCTGAAAACCCAAGAGTTATTGTTGGAAAGCCTCTCTTTCTTCAACGTGTGACTGTTTGATCGGTTTAAAAACGTACGGCGGGTCATTGTGGACCTTACTTTTTCGAAAATGAGGCTGGAGCAACAGTTACGGTAAAGGGATTGCGCTATCGAGAAATGAACAATGATTTTTTATCGCCAAAATTGGATAGTATCGATCTGGACAAAGTTAACATTCAACAAAACGGCGCTACGTGCCGCACAAGCAACGAAATCATTGATCTTTTGCGGGAAAAGTTTCCAGACCGTGTTATCTCTCGAAGAGGTGATCACAATTGGCCACCGGGATCTTAAGATTTAACACTTTGCGACTTCTTCCTTTAGGGCCAAGTGAAAGAGAAGGTCTACGCCAATAGCCCAGCGTCGATTCAAGACCCCGAAAAGGGAATTCGTGACGCTATCGAGGACATAGGGTAGCCACTTTGCGATTTGGTTATGGAAAATTTCATTAAGAGGATATGGTCCTGTAAGCGTGGTCGTGGTGGTCATTTGCCTGATGTTAATATCCACTATTAACAGCATAGCTTCTTCTTTGTAATGAAATACACATCCGATCATTTATATTGAAAAATGGCATTTTTCTTTGAATATCAAAATAATTTCTCTTATTGGAAAACCTTTATTATTATATTATACCAAATACTCGAAAGATCCTCAGAAGTTATTAACCTTAAACGATTCAGGAAAATTAATTGTTCCTTGTAGGCTTTAATACTTTGTGCTTACGCCACCATAGGTACCCTTCTGCTAATTGTTGAATTGATTGTTGAAATGCTGGCCTCTACTGGCTACAAATTTTGAATTCGTGGAAAAATTCTAATGACTTCTGCATGATGCATAGTCGGAGCCGGTGTTTACGGTCCCTCAATCCAATTAACTATACCAATGGGTCTCTGTCCTTCGGTTTTTCAGGCAGAGACACTTGCTATAAGGGAGTGCGTTGCGCTCTGTGCGGACCCAACTACCAAAGAAAAGAAATATACAGATGTGGAAGAAACGGATGGAAACAGGGGAGTTTCAGTGTTAAACTCACGCTGGTTCGGAGTCCAGTGGAGCAGTGGAAGAATCGAAACCTCGGAGCGATGCGATGTTGAATAAGCGGCTGGTCTGTTGGTATGGCAGTCTGTAGTGAGTGGGGAAGCGCGCAAGCAACGATCTAACTCGTGTCTAGAGACACGAATTCTACTTTGGCTTCCGGGCTTCCGCGTTCGCCGCAGTCGCAGTGAGTTGGAAAACAAATTAACCGCTGACTTTCTGTAGTTTTAAAAATGTTTAGATTCGTGGCTGAATGGCATAAATCCTCATAATAGAAAGTGAATCGAGTTCTACTTAATTGTAGAAATCAATAAACCGGTGATATATTCCATTATAATTCAGCAAATTTATGAAAGGAAAATATCTTTGCTTTGTTTAGAACGTTAAATTGATACAATGGTGCCATAGAGTGAAAACATGAACGTTTTTAGTAAAATCACTAGGCTAATACCGTTTTCCTGTTTAAAATTCGTTTACATAAGAATTTGTATACCGAATTTTATGAAAAATTACTATGCCGGTAACAACTTGATTTTTTTGTGTGACTCATCCGTGAATAAGATATTGCTCAGAAAAGAACTAGGTATTCTCATTCTCTTTTTCCATCATCTTTTCCCAGAATTCCATTCTTTTGAAATGGTCTTCTTTCCTGAAAGGTTTGCACCTTATAACATTTGTAACCATTTATTTTCAAAATATTCCGAACAGTTCTATCGCCCAAATCGACTTGCTGGGCAATTTTTCTGCTAGAACAAGGTGCACTGGTTTCAACAGCAGCACACATATCCACTTCTCTTGCCAAACGAATGCTGGGTAATTACATGATAGGGCCAGTTTTCATCGATGGTAACCTAAACGCTACAAAATATTTGGATCTATTACAGAATCAAATTATTTCGACAGTTCGACAGCTACCAATTAATTAATTATTTTATTTTCAAACCAGTTATGACGAAAAAGAACCTGAATATTAATTTTCACAGGAAATTATTTGTTTCATTCATTGAGGCAAATAACTTCCGCCCATGGCGCCCATAAAGCGGCCTACAGACGATCAACTTAGTTGAAGACTATGTTGTCAACTAGGTTGTAAACCAAATGAAAGTTAAAATAGCGGTTGTCAACCAAGTTGAAAACATCATTTCAGCGGTGGTTTCCGTCGAGTGAACTAGTCGGCTGATTAGGAGAAATTATCGAAACATGGAGAGAGATCTTTCGTTATATGTTATTATAAACGATATATGCGACAATGTGGTGCAGCACAGTTCTTGAATGAAAGAATTTGGACCAAGGATTGGTACCACAATCGGTCTCATTTTTCCCATTTCGGTTTAATGAAAGAACTTTTCTAATTTCGAGCCGAAATTGGTCTCCAACGATAGGGTTTTGCTCCCTGATGGCGAATCCGTGGTCAAATTCAATCCGGTCCGTGGGACCGTCCGGCCATAAACACGATTACTTTCTAAGGAATTGTCCTTGAGAGTTGAGATTTTCAGGGCGAGTTTGGTTTCCAAATGCCACAATTAAGTTCGGTAATCAGCCAAAACATACAAGGTGTCCCATAAAATATGACCATTCCGAATTTTTGTTCCTTAATATTTCAGACAAAACGAAACCAATTGGAATAGAATTTCTCGACCACATGCAAAATGCTCACAGTAAGCCTCATGCGCAATATTGAAAGAAAGAATCATTATATGTCATAACAAGATATCCAAGAATCGCATCATCTGAAGCATATAGTTCAATTTTCTTTTAATTATTGATTTTTACATATTTAATTTTTTAATAATTTCCATAATATAAGTCTGATCATCCTGAGATTTTGCATTCATTTACTAAGCATGAATCTCAAGTACTATACAAAATTTTGAGGTAATAGCATTATTGCTCCACCAATGAATGTTCGCTCAAAGCATCTGCTTAAGGTTTTTTTATATATCTCGGATTTTACTCCAATATTTCAGGAAGATCTTTCACCCAATCAAAGAAATTGCCCAAACTTGAATGTTTGGAATTTTGCTCATATTTTCTAGTTAAATTACTACCTTTCCCCGATTATTTACGACGGATTTTGAATACGCTATGAGATGTTCACTCTACAAGGTAGAATTCCAACTGTTGTTGTCAACCTAGTTGATGACTACCATACAGACGCTCCAACTTAGTCGTCAACATCGGGCTCCGCCCACCAAATATCAAACCGATTTGATCTCGCATCAACTTAGTCTTCAACCTGGAATATCAACCACCAACCAGCCTACAGACGTTCAACTTGGTCGTCAACATGCCGTGTTTACAACTTAGTCTTCAACTAGGTTGATCGTCTGTAGGCCCCTTTTGAGTGGAGAAAATTTGTCGTATTCATTTTCAATAGTCATGCGATGTTATCCATCTCCTGTTTGCAGTGTTACTGATTCGATATTCGATCCTAGATCGTTGCGTGTCTGCGCGCTTCCCCACTCACTACAGACTGCCATTCCAACAGACCATCCGCTTATTCAACATCGCATCGCTCCGAGGTTTCGATTCTTCCACTGCTCCACTGGACTCCGAACCAGCGTGAATTTAACACTGAAACTCCCCTGTTTCCATCCGTTTCTTCCACATCTGTATATATAGCATCTGACAGCAGAGCAGCCCTGCTAGCGCTTGACTCTCCACAAGTGAAGTCAAAGTTGGTCTGGGAATGCAAAACGTCACTTAACCTACTCGGAGAAAAGAACCAGGTCAATCTCTGGGATTCACGGCAATGAAGCGGCAGACCGACTGGCCAGGGAAGGAGGGACAACCCCCTTCACTGGACCAGAACCGTTTTGCGGCTTCCCAGCCAGTCATCAGGCAATGGCTATTAAGGACTGGGAACAAAAGAGGAAGCTTATGTCCTGGCGTACGATCAATGGTCAAAAGCAAGCTAAGTCACTTCTCTCTCACTCGACGAGCTGGACCAAGAAAGTCCTCTCACTCAGCAAATTGGAACTGAGGAAACTGACGGGCGCTCTCACTGGGCACTGTCCTGTGAGGTATCACTTAAAAAACATGGGAAAGGAGCCCGATAGTACATGTCACTTCTGTCAAGAAGCCACCGAGACAGCTAGACACCTGCTATGTGAGTGTGAAGCTGTTCACCAGAAACGGTTAAGGCATCTTGGCTCCAGGTTCCTAAAGCCTGAACAAGTAATGGATGTGGCCCCCAGAAAGGTGGTGAAGTTCATTGAGACTTTGCTGCCTGACTAGTAAACAGCGTGGGGATGCACAATAGATCTTAAGGTCAAGGTGCTCGCAAGATCGGTTTTGATCTGTCGCCCCTCCTCTAATCTAATCTAATCTAATGATGCATAGTTAGAAGAACGTTTATCATGTATTAAATACAAAATTGAGGAACACCATTTTTTTCAGGGTCATGATACAACAGCCACTGGCCTCAGTTTTTGCTTGATGCTGTTAGCAAATCACCCTACCATACAAGTAAGTAACTATTTTATACGGTTATTTAAGTTCTTGTCTGTGAACTCTTTCACGAATTCATAATTTTTCCTAACAGTCAAGAGCTATTTATTGTAACACAAAGCTTTACCTATAATCCAAGTAAAAAAATGTTTTGAACCTAACACGATTACATATCTTCTTCAAGTATGCTTCAACAACTTTTGAAATATGCCGCGTACAACCCTACTTTTCTAGTAACCAGAAGTTTAACCCAGCTCTTGAGTCTGGTCATTTGCGGTTCAAATCAATGACATCGAAGGGCTAATTATGAAGTCATTACTTTGAACCAAAAATAACCAAAACAGCTTAAATGCAATTGGTTAACCAAAATGATAACGGGTTATCCGCTAGCAATTGATTTTAGACAATGTTGAATTTTTTCAGAATAAAATAGTAGAAGAAATAGAAACACTAATGGAAGGAAGAACAGACCCGACATACGAAGACCTCCAGAAAATGGATTATATGGAAAGATGCATCAAAGAATCTTTAAGACTATACCCCAGTGTTTTTCTTCATTTCTAGAGAAGCTGAAGAAGATACTGTACTGAATTCTGGATATATGATTGCAGAAGGCACTCTTGTCCATTTTCACATTTTTGACATTCTCAGAAATCCGAGGGTGTTTCCTAATCCGGGTGTTTTCGATCCGGATAGATTTTTAGTAGAAAATTGCCAGAATAGACATCCGTTTGCTTACATTCCTTTCAGCGCCGGTCCTAGAAACTGCATTGGTAAGTTTATCCTTTTTCCTTATTCATGTCTTATGAACAATTTTCGTTTTGTACTTGGGGCACTTCGTCCAAAAAAATGTGAAGAATTATACAAGGTATCTGTAATAAAATGCGAGGGAAAATAAGCAGGGGTAGTTCATACTAAAGTGTTTTCCAATAGGAGATGTTATTTTGATATTCAGAGAAAAATGTCATTTTTCAACACGAATGATCGGATGTTTATTGCATTATAAAGAAGAAGCTTTGCCGTTAATAGTGGACAATAACATCAGGCAATTGACCACCACGGCCACGCTTACAGGACCATATCCTTTTAATGAAATTTTCCATAACCAAATCGCAAAGTGGCTGCCCTATGTCCTCGATAGCCTCACGAATTCTATCTTTGACGCTGGGCTATTGGCGTCGACCTTCTCTTTCACGTGGCCCTAAAGGAAGAAGTCGCAAGGTGTTAAATCAGAAGATCTCGGTGGCCAATTGTGATCACCTCTTCGAGAGATAACACGGTCCGGAAACTTTTCCCACCAAAGATCAATGATTTCGTTGCGTGTGTGACATACAGCCGCAATATTCGGGGCTGTTCTTGAGCGACGTTTTATTCTTCACATCATTAACTTGTCGCAACAGTTCTAATTTTTCCACGAATTTCTATATTGCGGTCCGCTAACGAACCGTCTCTGCCAAATTTTCACCATTTTTATAGTGAATTTCAATAATTTAAATACGTTCTTGAATCGTGTGTAGTTCCATTTTTATAAATGGCGTAGTTTCTACTTATAGCATGACATCTACCTAAAGAGCGGGCTATTCAAAATATCACCTGTTATTGGAAAACCCTTTATAAATAATTAAAATTTATTAACTTGTTTGTTCACAGGTCAAAAGTTCGCCCTTCTGGAGATGAAAGCTTTCCTCACAGGAGTTCTCAGTAACTTCGTTCTTTCTCCCATAGATACACCGGAATCTGTAGTTTTGGTAACCCATGTAGTACTACGATCGAAGAACGGGATTAAAGTGAAATTCACCCCAAGGATGAAGAAAAGTTGATGAAGAGGTTCAAAATTAGACTATTCTAGACATAAAGTAGAATATACAGAAATACAACATTGTTATTGAAAGGTGGCTCTAAGGAAAAAACGTTGAATTAGGTTGTTTTTGTTGGGGCTACAATCTAGATTTTCCGTGTTCATAGTTACTACCTTTTATATATATTTTTGATCTAGTTGCGTGAAATGTTTTGGCAGGAGTAGTTGTCAATTAATTAAAACGTTGAATACATTAAATATATTTGCTCTTTCCTTGGTCCATATAACGGGCCCCAAACCGAACAGTCGATATCCTGATTTATAGAATTTACATTTTTGCGATCCTGCCAGGATATGTTGAGTTGTTGGCGGTTAAAACGGGAAATCCTGAGAGCTGGAATCAAGAAAATTGAAAATGAGGTGTGTTCCAGTTCTGGTGGGACCAGGGATGAAAATACAGTTGAAATTTGGAAAAATTTGATCGATAATAAAGCAAAAAGAATTTTTGATCTTGACAGTAATATAGAAGAAATGTTGATGTCAGAAGAATCACTGAATGAAGATGAATTGATGAAAGAAATTGACGAGCAAGAAATATTCAGAGAAGAAATTATCAAGATGAAAAATGAAATGGTATTTACTCAAAATAGATCTGTGAGTGGAAAATCGAACAATTCGAACTTGAATTATCCGAAACTAGAACTGCCAAAATTTGATGGGAATGTCAAGAATTGGATCAACTTTCGGGGAAAATTCAAGAAAATTCAGGAAGATCAGAAATCATGCAAGATGATAAAGTTCAGTATCTACTTCAAGCCACCCTGAAAGAAAAGGTCACGCAACCTATAACAGGATTTGATAATGAAGATTCTGAAGGAGATTTTGACACAGAAACTCATGAGCAACGAAGACAAGCTCTCTTCAATGATGACTATTACAAAAATGGCCCTAAAGAAGATATAAAACCATCCATTGATACAATTGATGAGCATGCTGCTGGACTACAACCTGAAAATTATGATAATTGGACAGGAGACACAAAAGTTGAAGAAAACGATGCCCCCAAGAGGGAAGTCAAGCTAGAATGCTCGTGGAGAGTTTCCCACCTTCGGCATCGAACTATTCAGAAGCGATTGATCAGTTGGAGAACAGATTTGGTAGAGATGAATTTCTGATCGAGGTTTACGTGAGAGAATTACCTTGTGAAGATAACGATTTCAATATGTATGCAGAATATGATTCCAAAGCCACTCAGAAGGAGGTTGTGGACAGCACAAGATGGAAGAAGAAACGCAAGAGGAAGTCAAAAGAGGAAAGAAGCAAAATGAAATGGAAGAACGTTGGTGATATAGTCTTGGTCGAAGGTGCAGGAAAGAAAAGGTTTTCTTGGCCCATTGGAAAAATTGAAGAAATGTATTTTGGAAAAGATGGTGCCTGCCAAGTAGTGAAATTAAAGACGGCAACCGGTTGTCTGATTCGTCCTCTACAAAATTATTTTTACTAGAAACAGGAAAAAATTACGAGGAGAAGAATCCAGAACAGGAACAAGAAATCAGAAAATCTAGATATGGTAGAATTCTGAAGAGGAGAACCCCTTAGGCCGGAGGATGTTGGGGCTACAATCTAGATTTTCCGTGTTCATAGTTACTACATTTTATATATATTTTTGATCTAGTTGCATGAAATGTTTTGGCAGTAGTAGTTGTCAATTAATTAAAAAGTTGAATACATTAAATACATAGATTATAGAGTATCATAGACCTAATAAGAATGGACACCGCATGAGAAAGAGAGGTCACTTGGTTGAATGTGATGGAGCTATTGTGGGCAATGTCATACTTGTTCTATGGGCAATGTCAGTTGAATTATATTCAACGCATCAACTCCTTGTGGGCACAGCAATGTCTGTGGTCACATAAATATTTGTTTACATCTTCCATATGATTTTGACAAGTTGCCCACAAACTTGCTTCATCTCTTTTCTTTTCGATAAGATCGCATATGTCTTTCTCTCTCTTATGTATCCAAGTATTCGATCTTCTATTAAGTCACGTGATTCTGCATCCATAGTAATTATAGATCTATGAAGAGTATAGAAAGATAGGAAACGCCCCTACATTCGTAGTACTAAAAAACGACTACATTTTTTAGTTCACATTTGACCCAGAGATGGCACTGAAGATCAGTTTTTATATAAAATCTGTAATTTGGATTAGAAATCATATAAGAAAACTGTAATAAGAATTGATGCGAAATTCGTATTCCCTTCAGGATGTTTCATTTTTATATTGTAAATCCATAATTTTCAATAAAATGCAGTATCTCATGTGTAATATTTTTATTATGCATTTATAGAAGATATTACAGAAATATTAGGGTATTATTGTAAGATGTATACATGGATTGAATATGAATATACTTAGTGAGTCTGTGGAATTCCAGTTTCTGGCTCAGTTCAATTGCAGCTTCGTTGTCCACCATCACTGTTTGAATTGACGGAAAACTTTTCCTGAATAGTCACTTTACCCATTTCATTTTCCGTGCAGCTTCTCTATCAGCCACTATTTCTGCCTCTATCGTGGAAATAGCAACAGATGTTTGACGTTGATCAAGCCATCAAGATATAGATTTACCTGCATACATCCATAAAACACCAGTTGATCATCCAGTTTCACTATCTGGTTCGTAATCTGCATCACTGAAGGGTACAAACTAATCTTTTTTCCACTTTTTTCGAGACGACAATAACGGCAAAAGCCGTTAGAAGTGAAATAATATTTGTGCAAACAAATTGATTGGCACTTTTTTATATCAATGACATTTCCCATGTATATTGATTTCGAAATTTATAATCATAGAACCAGAATTTTAACCCTTCTATAGTGACATTAGTTCACATTTGACCCAGAGATGGCGCTCATACACTGTAGTCGTGTCGTTTCCGATCTTTATACTATATAATCTTTGATTAAATATATTTGCTCTTTCCTTGGTCCATATAACGGGCCCCAAACCGAACAGTCGATATCCTGATTTATAGAATTTACAGTTTTCGACTGAAAGCCCATCTTAAGATATAACACAATGTGGAACTAATCCTGAAAAATTTTTCGGAAGCAGTTAGTGGATGTACTTTGAAAAAATCTAAATTTTTTTTGGTTTTTTTTTGCCTGTAGGCTTAGTTTGATTATATGGAAAACCTTTCAGCTTTATTTTGATTTTATTGAAAAAAAGTGAATGATCATGTTCGGATAGCAAGGAAATTAATGATACGTTCAATAAACTAGGCCAAATCTTTTGAAAAAGTCCACAGGCCACTGAAATATTGAGCTAATTTTGTAAAATGAATAAATACTCTGGAAAAGTTAATTGTTGAAATAATTGGTACTTCCTGTTATACAACTGGAAATAAAAATAACTTTTTTTTATTCTATTGTTCTGATTGTGAATTAATAATTACAATGATAAAAAATTTGAGGAAAGCTCTCAGCAGGAGCTTTTGAACGCTTGTCCTCAGGAAAAAAACGTAGTATAGCCGAAACGTCTGTGATTTTAGAATTTTGTTCGAGTGTTTCAGAAGGAACGTCTACGAAACTAGAAATTTTCAAGGTAGGTTTGAGATTTTTGAAAAAAATATAAAATTTTACTGCCATATCTCATAGAAAATTCTGTGGTCATGATGTTCATGGAGTCATAAAAATCCAATCGGACTTTGAAAGGAGGAATACTAATATTTCCACAACAAATCATCCGATTCGAGTAAAATTCATTTTGAGATTTTTATACTGTATGTTCATGCAAAATTTCAGAAGGATCGCATAATCAGTACAATGAAAACTGATTTCTCTGAAAAATATGCATTTTTCGAATAATTTATAATTTGTCGGTTTGAAACCAATTCAAAGGAGTGCACAAAAATTCATGGGAGTTGCGTCAATACAGCCATAGAAAAGTCCATCGTAATATCTGAAAAAAATTGTAATGTTTCCTCAAAAATTTTTCCAATGAAATGAAATTGAGTTTAAGGATGTAAATTTGAGCCAAGAGAATTATCATGATAATTTTAAAAAGTATTGTGGGATCAGAATCATAGATTATTAATATTATTATTTTATCCATTTTTTACATATTTATATTTCTGATATTTTCCGGAATTTAATTCCGACCGAAATTTTTCATTCATATATTTGGTATCTATCTGAGATCCTATAGAAAATTTTGAGGGTATAGCCTTATTGCGCTAACAATCGACGAGCGCCCAAAAGTACCTACTCGGGGCTTTTCTTATTTTTTTCAATATTTCATCAGGATCGAATGAAACTCGTTCATTTATTTTTTCAACACTTTAGATGCACTCTTATGAAGGGTTTTCTCATAAGAGGTGTTAAATATAACACCTATTCAAAAGAATAGCCCGCTATTTCGAATGATGTCACGTTTGAAGCTGTCATTTTGACATTTGAAGTAGAAACTACCCCATTAATAAAAATGAAAATATACACGTTCAAGAACGCATTGAAATTATTAAAATTCACTATAAAAATGATAAAAATTTGGCAGGGACGGTTCGTAAAACCATAGATATTCTACATTATATTATGAACATATATTATATACGTACGTTATATCATATTATATTGTAGAATATCTTTGAGTAAAACATTTTGGGTCGTCGTGAAGCACCTTTTCGGACCACAATAAAGAAATTGGTGGAAAAACTCGAGCTGTTGAGACAAGTTAGTGATGTGAAGAATAAAACCCGTGCACGTCGCTCAAGAACAGCCGCGAATATTGCTGCTGTAGCCGATAATGTTGAAGAAAACCCAGGTTTGTCCATTCCTCGTCGTTCCTTGGAATTAGAGATGATTAATGATTTTTTATGGCCGAAATTGGATAGTATTGATCTGGACAACGTTTACTTTCAACAAGAAGGTGCAACGTGCCACAAAAGCAACGAAACTATTGATCTTTTGCGGAAAAGTATCCGGACCGTGTTATCTCTCGAAGAGGTGATCACAATTGGTCACCGAGATCTTATGATTTAACATCTTGCAACTTCTTCCTTTGGGGCCACGTGAAAGAGAAGGTCTACGCCAATAGCCCAGCGTCGATTCAAGACCTCAAAGATGGACTTGGTGAGACTATCGAGGACATAGGGCAGCCACTTTGCGATTTGGTTATGGAAAATTTCATTAAAAGGATATGGTCCTGTAAGCGTGATCGTGGTGGTCATTTGCCTGATGTTATTTTCCACTATTAAAAGCATAGCTTTTTCTTCATAATGAAATAAACATCCGATCATTCATATTGAAAAATGGCATTCTTCTCTGAATATCAAAATAACACATCTTATTTGAAAACGCTTTATTCTTCACTGGACCACACATCTCTTTATCCTTTCCCAATTTCACATCAATCAAATAGAAAATAACAGTACTAACAACTAACAAACATAGAACATGATGCGTTGTAACAACTTCCATATTAGTCGCGTCGTCTGTTACCATTCTTTTTCCCAAGAAGTGATTTACAAATTTGGACATACAGTTAGACATCATTGACATCGATGAGAACGCAATGCACGTTTATGGAAACACGCAACTTTTTATTCCACATTCCTGACGTTCAAGTGGTACTTGACTCATGGTATCAACTATATACAGGGTGTCCCGTAATTAGACCGATAAACTTCTAAGGGACATTATAGATCATATTTTAGACAGATTCGACCCAAATCATATAATGCAAAATTGCTTCGTTAAGGAGCTAGTGCCCTTTAAAGATGACGTCCTGTCCACAATTTTTGCCACATATTTGCAAAACGGAGTCACATAAAGTGCTGAAAGTTTACACATTGGCTTATATCAAAAATACGCATCGGTTAGATTGAGTGCATTTCTTTCATGTCAAGCACAATCGTATCATTTGGGGGAGGGGCGAAGGGTATTTTTAGTTGAAACTTTTTTAATTTTCATTATTTCGCGAGATTTACATCATATTCATAAACTCTGATGTTTTTCTTGAAAAAAGATGCTTTTGTATAATAACGCCCAAATGCACCATTTTACATCGAGTAGGTAGGTACTTAGTGGAAAGAGAGAAAATTTCAAATCTATTTTTTTCAGAAATGTTGCATCTGGGCGTTATTATACAAGACCATCTTTTTAAAAAAACATTAGAGTTAATGAATCTTATCTAATCTTATCTAATGAAATCTTGCGAAATAATTAAAGTTAAAAAAGTATCAACTAAAAATACTCTCCTCCCCAAATGATACGATTGTGTTTGACATGAAAGAAATGCACTCAATCTAATCGATGCGTATTTTTGATATTAGCCAATGTGTAAACTTTCAGCACTTTATGTGACTCCGTTTTGCAAATATGTGGCAAAAATTGTGGACAGGACGTCATCTTAAAAGGGCACTAGCTCCTTAACGAAGCAATTTTGCATTATATGATTTGGGTCGAATCCGTCTAAAATATGATCCATAATGTCCACTAGAAGTTTGGCGGTCTAATTACGGGACACCCTGTAGACTTATACTTAGCTGTGTTCGAAGAAATCGATATGTGATTCAGGACTTTAGACTGATTTTGTGGGTGTTGAATGCGGAGGTTCAATGTTGCTTCATTTTGGATGTTTATTATAGATTGAAGAATGTATCCGGAGGCACTGCATTCGGAGTTGGATGTTAGGTATGTATACGAGGTCGGTTCAAAAGAAAAGAAGAATGTTGAATTTTCCCGAAAAAAATTGATTTACCCATTAATATCCATTTAACCCTTCAAAGTATCGGGTGTCCCGAATTCGATGTCTAGTGAGGTAATCTCAGAAACCCTTGGAGCTAGAAGGAAATGAATGGCACATTTTCGGGCTCTATTTTGAGAGATTTAATTTGGTGAAAACCGTTACCTTGTAAGTTCAACCGTTTTCGAGATATCAGCGAAAATTGGAAAATGGCGTGTTTTTTTAAATGTGAACCATAAGCATTTGAATAACGGATGGAACCGTCTTTTTTTCCCTTTTCGAAATATATAAATTTCTTATTAAACTGTAAAAAACATCAAAAGTTTTATTTTCACACGATAAATCAGATGGTTGTCTAAATATGATAATCTGTGAACATCAAATGATTAATAGATAAGAACAGATAACAAATTTTTCATGAATATTGTGCGAAGTGAAGTCCATTTTGGTCAATGCAAAGCTCACACCTTCTTCTGACATTGTGAGGTGTGAGCTTTGCATTGACCAAAATGGACTTCACTTCGCACAATATTCATGAAAAATTTGTTATATGTTCTTATCTATTAATCATTTGATGTTCACAGATTATAATATTTAGACAACCATTTCATTTATCGTGTGAAAATAAAACTTTTGATGTTTTTTACAGTTTAATAAAGAATTTATATACTAAGTTAGATATTTTTGAAAAGGAAAAAAAAAAGACGGTTCCATCTGTTATTCAAATGCTTATGGTTCACATTTAAAAAAACACAAGTTTGTATTATAACTTCGAAAAAAAACGCTATAAAAAATATTTGATAACATCAAAGAATTCTACGAAAAAAAGTGCCTGTATAATGTTTTCGTTTCATGTTCATAGCGCCAGTAATGAAGAAGTTATGAGAACTTTTCAATTCACGTCATTTTCCAATTTTCGCTAATATCTCGAAAACGGTTGAACTTACAAGGTTACAGTTTTCACCAAATTAAATCTCTCAAAATCGAGCCCGAAAATGTGCCATTCATTTCCTTCTAGCTCCAAGGGTTTCTGAGATCCCCTAACTAGACAACGAATTCGGGACACCCGATACAGATTGATGGTTTTCCAATAAGAGGTAGTATTTTGAATAGCCCGCCTTTTCGGTAGATGTCACGTTTGAAGCTGTCATTTTTTGACATTTGACAAATAGAAACTAGGCCATTAATAAAATGGAACGATACACGCTTCAAGAACGCATTGGAATCATTAAAATTCGCTAAAAAAAATGGAGAAAACTTGGCATAGACGGTTTGTTAAACTTGAACATACTTGGTTCGTCGGCAATGAAGAAATTCGTAGAAAAATTCGAGCTGTAGGGACAAGTTATTGATGTGAAGAATAAAACCAGTGCACGTCGCTCAAGAACAGCCGAGAATTCAGCTGCTGTAGACTAAGGTGTTGAAGAAAATCCATGTTTTATCCATTCCTCGTCGTTCTTTGGAATTAGGCATTCCACAAATGTTATTACACCGTATTTTGCATAAAGATTCAGGCTTATAAAGTTCACTTAACACAAGAACTCAAGCCGGCCCATCATCAACAACGTCGTGTCTTTGCTGATTGGGTCGTTGAAATGCATAAAATGATCAGGAATTCCATCGAAAAATCATCATTATTGATGAGGCCCATTTCCACCTCGGTAGTCGGTGGCTTCGTCAACAAGCAAAATTGTCGCATCTGGGGCTCGAAAAACCTAAGAATTATTGTTGAAAAGCCTCTCTATCCTAAACGTGTGACTGTTTGGTGCGGTTTATGGTCCATTGATCTTTTGCAGGAAAAGTTTCCGGACCGTGTTATCTCTCGAAGAGGTAATCACAATTGGCCACCGAGATCTTGTGATTTAACACCAGTTATGATCACTATTCATTCTATTTCATAGAATGAATATTTTTAGATATTGTATGTCCATTACAGGGGATAAAAGCAAAAGTGCATATCTGCGAAATGCAATTCGAATTAACTACCATATTTATAACTGAGTCATTTTTTTCATTACTGCAAAGTATTTATTAAAAAAATCGAACTCTTCTGAAACTGAAAATTGTAGAAAGAATTATAGAAAATTTTTTTTTCTTCTGTCAAAACCAATTTTGAGCATAAACAAAATCTTAGAATATTAATTATTCTATGGAATATACGATGCAATGGAATGAACAGTGATCATAACAGCTAGTAAGTTCAATTTTTTCTGAGAGAAGTATTGAATGTATCTAAATTTTGCAACAAACTTTTTTCACCAGAATTAAATGAAAAACCATAAAAGAATTTAATTTTTCGAAAATCTATCCCACGAAAAAAACTTTTTAAAAAAAATCATAAGGCGTTTTTATTTTCAACCCCCAAAAAATGAAGTTATGGAATCAGAAAATTGTATGAGTAACATCTATACTTTGTGCTTCATATTATGTTTAGTTTTATGATTCAGTGTTCCTTAGGACTCCTAAAAAAATTTAAAACTGTCAACTCGTCATCGCCTTCCAAAGGCTGTATTTAAAAAGGGGGGTCTATTTCGAAAAAAAATTCATATAAACTACCCCAGCTTATTTTCATCGAAGAATCATGCCCCTATGTCCTTCGCATTTGTTTACAGACACTCTGTATATTCGACACTACTCTTAATGTTGTCACATAAAAACAACCCCATAATTCAACATACAGGATATGCCAAGGGTTCATAACACCAGGTTTTTCCTCCAAGTGATTAAATTGAAGAATCTTTGTCTTTGGAGGCTCTCTATACAGGGTGTCCCATTACTCGACGTCAACCCGGAACCGGGTGAAAAGGCAAGTAATGCTGGTTATCAGAAAAATATAAAAAAAATCTAAGTTGCATGATTTTAAAATAATGCGCATTTAAAAAAACACGCAAAATTCCACACCCTGTGACAGTCTTTTCGCTCCTGTTGCCACAAATATCAACTTTTTGCAACTTTTTTCTTTGCTGTGCATGTAACCTTGAATAATGCTCATCTAACTGTAATCAAAATTTTGATACCAGCTGATCTAGGTTTCATAAAAATAGGGCTTACTTCTCAGAAAAAAAATTCGAAATAAACAATTGCCTAGTTTCAACCGACTGTATTGAAAAAAAAATGTACTACGTAGGTTTGGCATGTTTTTTCAAAAGTTGGTGCATTTAGTGAGGATTCCAAAATGGTATAATACTTGTTTAATTGTAGCTGCCGTAGTTCAAATTTATTTTCTATTGCCTTTGAATACACTTTTTCGTTAACTGCTTCCCAGTAATAGAGTCCAATGGATTCAAGTCCGGTGAACGGGCCGGCCACGAGATTGGACCAGAAAGTCCGATCCATCTTCCAGGAAAAAATGTTATCAGAAAAAAAATTTCCAGAGAAAATAATTTTTCCAGAAAAAATTTTTCCTGAGAAATTTCTCTGAAAATTTTTTTTTCTGGTAACATTTTTTCCCGAAAGATGGATCGGACGTTCTGGTCCAATCTCGTGGCCGGCCCGTTCACCGGACTTGAACCCATTGGACTCTATTACTGGGAAGCAGTTAACGAAAAAGTGTATTCAAAGGCAATCGAAAATAAATTTGAACTACGGCAGGTACAATTAAACAAGTATTATACCATTTTGGAATCCTCACTAAATGCGCCAACTTCTGAAAAAACATGCCAAACCTACGTAGTACATTTTTTTTTCAATACACTCAGTTGAAACTAGGCAATTGTTTATTTCGAATTTTTTTTCGAGAAGTAAGCCCTATTTTTATGAAACCTAGAGCAGCTGGTATCAAAATTTTGATAACAGTTTAATCAAGCATTATTCAAGGTTACACAGCAAAGAAAAAAGTTGGAAAAAGTTGATATTTGTGGCAACAGGAGCGAAAAGACTGTGACCGGGTGTGGAATTTTGCGTGTTTTTTTAAATGCGCATTATTTTAAAATTATGCAACTTAAATTTTTTTTTATATTTTTCTGACAACCAGCATTACTTGCCTTTTCACCCGATTCCGGGTTGACGTCGAGTAATGGGACACCCTGTAGACCCATAATATAGGGAAATCACAATCCACACCTTCAAACTGTGAGAATATTGGATATTCATTCCATTCTTGTTCTCATGGGTGCAACAATCCAATTATTCAACACCCAAAATGGTGAAAAAACACCAAAACATCCCACAAGCATCCCATTCATACAAGAAAAACCACTCTTAAGCAACAGACACCAAACATGTTCCGAAATGACCTCCAGAAAAATTCAAACAAACACTACGTCATCGTTATTTCAATTCCATGGTCAATCACCAATACCATGGTAGTCCGCTTCAAGAAATCCGACCAAACCCGATTTTTCCCGAATGCGACTCGGCTTTTACGCGCTCTGCTGTTGGCGAAAATAATATTTCAAATTACTGTTTTCAGAAGCGGAGAGCGCGACGCAGTTTTCCTCAGTTTTTCGCGATTTTCACGTGGATCTGTGAAGTTTTCTTGGTTGGCTGAGTGTTGAAGTGTTTGGATTTCGTGTAGGAAAATGTGAGTTTTATTTTTAGCGGTGATTTGGATTGACCTTTCACCTACAGCGGCTGGTAGTATCGCATATTTGTCTAATAGTTAGGTCTGCGAAATTTATATTATGTACCTAATTAATTCGAGTTGAGTTGGTATTAGATATCAGATACCGGCATGTAGAGAATAGAGAATGGTGTGGTTGTGAATACAGGGTGTTCCATAGACTGTTTGGGCATTATTAGAAGGAAAAGCTGAATTATAAGCTTGACAACAGCGCTCTTTCGTTTTTGATGTCTAATGACTGTAGTATTTTCGAAGAGATTATTGTTTGAATTCTATCAGATAATTAACAATTTTGGAACTAACGAACATATAAAAACTTTGAGTTTTCTATCAAACAACCGGTTTCTTCTTCACGTAACTTCCAGAACATACGGGCGGGTGTCTGTAAACAAATGCAAGGGACTTAGGGAGATGATTTCTCGGTGAAAGTAGGCAGGAGTAGTTCATGTGAATTTTTTTCGAAATTGACCTCCCTTTCAAGATACAGCTTTTGGAAGGCGATGACAAGTTGACAGTTTTTAATTTTTTTAGGAGTCCTAAAAACACTGAGCCATAAAACTGTACATAATATGATTCATTAAGTAGATGGTACTCACACAATTTTTTTGATTCCATAACTTTATTATTAGAGGTTGTAAATAACAACCCCTTATGATTTTCATTCGAATTGTTTTCGTGGGATAGGTTTCCGAAAAATAAATTTTTTTATGGTTTCCCATTCAATTCTGAAAAAAAATCTTCTGCAAAATTTCGATACAGTCGATACTTTTCTCGAAAAAAATAAAAACTACGAGCAGTTATGATCACTGTTCATTCCATTTCATCGTATGTTCCATAGATTGAATAATCTTAGATATTGTTCAAAATTGGTTTTGACAAAAAACAGATTTTTTATGATTTTTCTATAATTTTCAGTTCCGGATGAATTAGATTTTTTCAATAAATACTTCGTCGCAATGAAATAAATTACTCAGTTATAAAAATGGTAGTTTATTCAAGTTTGCATTTGGCAGATATGCACTTTTGCATTTATCTCCTGTCATAGACATACCTGCAATGTCCTAAATATTCATTTTATGGAACACTTATACGACGAAATGGAATGAATCATAACTGCTTTTAAGTTTTTATTTTTGTCGAGAAAAGAATCGAGTGTATAGAGTTTTTGTAGAAAACTTTTTTCTGCCGAATCTAATGGGAAACCATAAGAGAATTCAATTTTTTAGAATTTCTATTCCACGAAATCAATTTTGAACGAAAACCATAGGAGGTTATTATTTTTCACCCCTAATAATAATGTTATGAGATCTAAAAAAATTGTGTGAGTAACATCTACTTAGTGCTCCATATTATGTTTAGTTTTATGACTCAGTGTTTTCAAGAAGCAGGAAAAAAAATTAGAAACTGTCAACTCGTCATCGCCTTCCAATTGCTGTATTTTGGAAGAGAGGTCGATTTCGAAAAAAAAATATATAAACTACCCCTGCTTATTTTCATCTAGGAATAATCTTCCAAAGTCTCTTGCATTTGTTTACTGACACCCTGTATAATATTGAAACCTACTCCTTATGCCGTCACATGAACAAACCCTTGCAGGCGTCTGTCAGTATTATTTTTCCTGGAATCTTCAATAAACTGGAAAGCAATGTCTTCAACATAATTACAAATATAGATTGCACAAATTGTTATCGTTCAAAACGTTATAATGCGATGTTTAACTGAATTGACGAGTGGGCATATCTGCAATAGACAACAACTTATTCAATTTGCCATGAAAACCGAATTATAGCAATTACGTGAACTGTTAAGCGACTGGGGTCAAAACGATAACAAAGTGCATCCATTGAGAAACTGAGTAACGTTAATGCTTCGATGAAGAAATTTATGGTCATAATTTACTTCATGTCTTTAGGATCTTATCAGAAAATGTAGGAATTTGAGATTATTGTATTTACTACGCAATAAAATGAAGAGCTTGCCAGTGGCGGCTGCTCAGAGGAGGCAGAGGCCGTCCCTAATTTCACTGCATTTTATTCAAATTTAAATTCAAGTTCAAATAAAAATTGATCATTTTTCTATATCTGTATTATTTCCATCGTACTATCTAGTATCCAAATCACAAAGTAATAAACATATGTTTTATACTCAGCGATCTAAAACATTCATACATTATCCGCAACACACAATACAGCGTAACGGATAGTAGGCAAACCGCTTAGCGTAGGATTCTCGTCTCCACGAGTCGAGATTCGTTAGAATGTAACCCCGGCGATTGTGGATGGAGATCAGCTGTTGTTTTTATTCCTCCTTTTTTATAAACGAAGTATCCTTTCAGCGTGCGGTTTGCGCTTTTGTGACAATTTTAAGAAAAGTTTGTAGGTAAGATTTTAATATTTCAGCAAAAAAGATGGGAACGGAATCAAGAAGTGAGGATTATAATGCAAGTAGTGAACTTAAAGAAACGCAAGATCCTGTAGATATAATTTTGAATAAGAAGTTCAGTAAAATGCCTCACTATGATGCCAGTGGCTGACAGGAAGCCCAGTTCGAAATAAATTATTTTGATGGTTGAGTGGTCTCGGGCCTCCTCTGATTGAAATTTCACGAGCCGCCACTGGAGCTATCGATTAAATCATTTCAATAACTATAAAGAATACCTATACAGTAATAATAATTATAGAAATCTTAAAAACGTGATTCAAAGGTCCTGAGAAATGCTGTAGACATTTTCAATTTTACTTTTGGGAAGTTTTGAGTTATTAAATTTTTAAAGATTAATTTATCACATCAAAACACTTCTCGAATAGAAAAAAAATTTACAAAATCTTCCGTATGTAATATTAGAACGGCATCTAATATATATATACAGGGTGTCCGTAATTAGATCGACAAACTTCTAGTGGACATTATGGATCATATTTTAGACAGATTCGACACAAATCATATAATGCAAAATTGCTTCGTTAAGGAGCTAGTGGCCTTTGAAGATGACGTCCTGTCCACACTTTTTGCCACATAGTCGCAAAACGGAGTCACATAAAGTGCTGAAAGTTTACACATTGGCTAATATCAAAAATACGCATCGATTAGATTGAGTGTATTTTTATGTCAAGCACAATCGTATCATTTGGGGAGAGGCAAAGGGTATTTCTAGTTGAAACATTGAGTAGGTACTTAGAGAAAAAAGAGAAAATTTCAAATCTATTTTTTTCAGAAATCGTGCATCTAGGCGTTTTTATACGAGAGCATCTTTTTTCAAGAAAAAACGTCAGAGTTTATGAATATGATGTAAATCTCGCGAAATAATGGAAGTTAAAAAAGTTTCAACAAAAAATACTCTTCGCCCCCCCCAAATGATACGATTGTGCTTGACATGAAAGAAATGCACTCAATCTAATCGATGCGTATTTTTGATATTAGCCAATGTGTAAACTTTCAGCACTTTATGTGACTCCGTTTTGCAAATATGTGGCAAAAATTGTGGACAGGACGTCATCTTCAAAGGGCACTAGCTCCTTAACGAAGCAACTTGTCTGAATATTATAACAAATACTGAATCGTTGTTGAGTTATTGATGGTGGATTATTTCAAATAACACATCCTGTATATTTTTAACACTATTCTTACTAACAGCTACATAAACATTACAAATCCTAAACATCAATATCTCCTACCAAATAGAGTACGAACCAAAACACCTGTGAATCTGAAATTATATGCAAATTTTTCTATTGTATTCATACCACACATTCTCCTCCTCTTTTGATGATGACCCATAATATCGATGTTGTAATACTTGTTTTAATGGTTTATTGCCAACCTATTTATCCACTGATTATACTTGACCCAAATTGAAAATCATACATGCATATCCAAAAATATGTTCGATCTATCTTTATTAAAAATAAACACCGGCTATATAAAGCGACCAAAAGAAATATGTGCTAACTAGCTGAATAACTTCAGCATAATCAAATCGTAAGGAAATTAATAAAATGCATAATAAGCATTTGGCATTTATCGGTATACTTAATAGATGTTGTTGATTTGAAATTCTTGATGATAGAACATTTATTGAAATATTATTTGAGCTCTTTCAATAATATTACAAGACGAAAAACTGAAATGTGGAAAATTCAAGGAAGCAGCTTTCATATCTATTATCGATTGAAATATATTCTGGGAGAATTCTGCATTTCTAAAAAACTTTATAGGTTTTCACTCCCAGTCTCTGAAACAGAAATAATTAAAAATTTTTAAATAAGATGAAGTGCTCCTGCGAGAATCTGTTTTTACATTCAATTGATGATTATCTTCATTATCATCAATTGATGTAAAAACAGGTATTATAAAAACATTTTAAGATAGGGCCTTTTTGATTTCATCTACACCTGAAATAGGAAATAATGAAACTTCTTTCATTAAGGAGTTTCTAGGTACTAGATAATCAATACCCACTAAATTTCATACAAAGAACAATTTCAAATTTAAAACGAAAAATCTAATCAAAATTCTAATGATGATCAGGTAAAAACAGAAACCGTCAAGAACAACCAAATTTGTTGAACGTCATTCCTTATATTTCTTGCCTTTCAGAGAAAATAAAAAATATTGGTTCCAAATTCAACATAAAAACGAAACCAGTGAATGAGACCCAAAATCAAAAAATTGTGTTAACAATATTCCCTGTATAGGTGGAAAATCTTATACAGGAGAGACATCAAGACCTTTAGAGATAAGAAAACGGAAACATAAGAACAACATCAAAAATAGAGACATTACAAGATCACAAATCGCTGATTATGTATGTTCAAATAGCGGAGATCATATGATGAATTGGAACCTGATAATTATAATAGGAAAATTAAGGAAGCCACATGTATTTTGTTAGATGAAGAAGATAATTTGGCCAATTGTTCTGTTGGAATAGATCGTATTTGGATTGATTTATTGAAGGAAGAAATGACATCAGGAAATTTTAAAATTTGATAAATCAACATCTCTACGTATTGACAACTTCCAATGTTAATTAGACTCCAAATGAAAAAACACACAATTCTGAAGATTTCAAAAGTTCGTCTGAAGAAGGTGTCTGACAGAGACATCGAAACGTTAGAGTGTCCTTTTCATTTATTTCCTTTTCAGTTTTACTGTTAGGCAACAATTTTTTCAAGACCAATTTGCTCCTGACAAATAAATGCAAAGATTCTCGCAGGAGCACTTCATCTTATTTAGAATTTTTCGATTATTTCTGTTCTAGAGACTGGGAGTGAAAAGCTATAAAGTTTTTTAGAAATTCAAATTATCAAAAAATTCATCAGACAACCGTCTGTAGATCCCAAAACAATCTGGACTACGAAAATAACATCCAGCTTCAAAACATTAAATGATTCATTTTACAACTAAGTTAATCAAAAATAAATCAAAGTATCAATGATATTTTTCTGAAAACTGCCATAAATATTTTCAAAGAGTGACAAAAGTTGCATTTCTGAAAGTTTCAATATTAACTCCCACAAATTTTTGTGTAAAGCTTTGAATTGGAATTGAACATTTCACTGCAACATTTCTGCTAGATCTAATCGACAAACCCTGAATTATTCGAAAAAATGGATACCTAATTCAGAAAAATTGAATTCAGTTGTTAAGATTATGCGATCCTCCCGAAATTTTGAATGAACATTCAGTATAAAAATTTCACTGTCAAAATGAATTTCACTCGAATCGGATATTCCGTTGTGGAAATGTAAGGGTTTTATTTTCACTGTTCCGATGGAATTCTCTGTGGTTCTGTTGAAACTACGCCTGAAAAATTTCGTATAAGGTGTCTTATGAGTATCTTGCATGTGGTCGCAAAATTCAAATTCAATGGGGATTGTTCAGCTTGAGATATTGGGAAAAAAAATTGAATGACCATTTTTTATGGAACAACCTGTAGAGTTTGGGAAAACGATATAGCACTCGTTCGAGTAAAACAAGAATAACGAGACAGTCAATGGTGATCGGTATAGAGCCATGATTACTAACTTTTTCATTCCTAAATTGAACAACCATGATGTCCAGAAGCTGAGGTTCCAACAAGAAGGCACAACATGTCACACAGCTCGTGCCACAATCGATTTATTGAAATACACGTTTGATGACCGCCTAATTTCACGTATTGGACCTATGAATTGGCCCCCACAATCTTTTGATTTAACACCGCTAGTCTTCTTTCTGTGGCGCTATGTAAAGTCATTGGTCTATGCGGATAAAGCCGGTCCCAGACAATGCGTGCATTCGGCGAATGTGCCTTCGTACTTCGCCTTCGGGTACCCTCCCAGACACTGCGGCAATAGCGAAATGTTCGACATTCGTTTCTCTGTTGACAAACGTTCGCCAAACGTCCTCAGTACAGAACAGTAGCGGAGAGCAGTCAGTAGTAGGGGCGTTCGGCATCGACATCAGACGTGTCGGATCGATCTGAACCGTTCATTTATTACATTCGGATTGAGGGGCGTAGACATCTGGAGCGTTCGTCATAAAAATCTGAGCGATCGGACGTCGATCTTTTCGCTCGGTCTATTTCGACGGAGCAAAGCGATTTTATCCATAGAGTTTTATGTCTTTTATATATTTTTATGTTTTATGTTGAGTTTCGTGATCTGACAACCGATAGATTGAAAAATTCTAACACTTTTATTCTTCTGTTTTCATTTATTCATTAAAACCTTAATTATTTTATTGACATTGTTTGATATAGCTATCGTAGTTATGAATGAGCAGGGGGAGATATTGCTTTCTCTTTTCTTTTTCGTGTAATTAATTAATTAGGATCTTTCGGTACAACTATCGCCGTATTGAACGACCAGTAAGGGATATTACATTCCTCGTTTCCTTTGCATTCAGTGCCTTATTTGCACCTAATTATTCAATTGAGATTTTACTGAAGAGCTACGAAAAGGGTAAAGGTATCTTTAAAAGATGAGCATATTTCCCAAAATAGTGATCTTTGAAGTCTCATAATCTATAAAAGCAGAACAGAGCATTATGTTCTGTGGCAGATGCTCTGTACCGTTATTTCATATTTATCTATTTTAAAAACTGTGGAGCTATAGGCAAATATGTTCAGAAACTAGACAAATCAGCCAGTAATCATTAACAATTACAATAAAAATCACAACACCTAGTTGTAACTTGATCTCATTGCTGTGTCAGAAATCAAAAATTATTCGGAAATACTCTCGATAATTGAAAAGTTTCATATTTCAATATTTGTTCTAGGATATGATTCGTAGAGATTCAAGAACTCCATTATTAATTTATTAGACCATTCCATGATGGCTAAACAAATAATACCTAAAAACACCGTGAAATCACGTCGCACGACTCTGACTGAAGACAGAATAGGCCATATAGTACGCGTAGATAAACACATTGTCTGGGAGCTAACACGAATGAGCGCGAATGTACTTCGTCTTCCTTTGGTTCGTGCCGTCCGTACCGACAAGACTTCGGATAGCAGGCCAATGCCGAATGATAAGCCGGTCCCAGACAATGCGTGTATTTGACGAATGTTCGGCATTGGCGGTGCTTCGCGTAGTGTGGTGGCCATAGTGTTCGGGCCGAAGTTGAGCTCTCAAACACTACGCGAAGCACCGCCAATGCCGAACATTCGTCAAATACACGCATTGTCTGGGACCGGCTATACTCGAAGTTGAGCTCCCACACACTACGCGAAGCACCGCCAATGCCGAACATTCGTCAAATACACGCATTGTCTGGGACCGGCTTAAGCCACAAACGCTTAACCGTTTGGAAGACAACATACGCCAGAAGGCTCAGCCTTTTCTCGTGAATTTCTTCATGTAGATGTTTTTCCCTACGAACAGTTGAAAAGAGAATGATGGAAATAGCCCACACGAAATTATAATTTTCCATTATCAAGAATTCTACGTCATCAGCACATTCTCATTCTTCGTTATCCCATGGATATCGACTGAAATTTATTGAAAGGTTACCTTCCTTGAAACATCTTGGCGTGGCATTTCCGATACCATTCTTGCAAAGTGCTCGTAAACATAATGAAATGAAAACAGAACTGGGCCAAGTTCGTTTCGTCGACATTTTGATGGGTGTTCGTTTCGATCCAAGCGCCAAGGTGTTTATATCGGATAGATGAATCACACAGATCTGCCGGCTTTAGCTTGGCTAAAAATAAGTACAGATGACCGTGATTTTCGTGACGGATAGGTTGATGGCCCGCAACGGAATCTCACTTGAAAAATGGTCAAGAAAAGCGATCGAGTGAAATAAAGGGTGGTTCATAATATACACTGTCCGGCAAAATAATCGATCCACTCAAAAAATCGATGAAGTTTGTTAATTCATAATATGTTTTTTTCTGATCGAATCAATATTGAGCCATATCGCCTCATATGTCATAACACACACATATTTCCCTTGGGAAATATGAGTGTGTTATGACATAATGGTAACTTAGTCTTATTGTCCCAAAGGAAATATGAAACGTCAAGTCATATTTCATTAAAAATAGTATAATATGTAGATTTTCACCTAATACATCAGAAAAAAGTCATTTGGAGCTTCTATCAAGAATTTCTTGATCTGCTTCCGGGACAACACTGCTGATTTTTTGGGAACGGATCCTTTATTTTTGTTCTTAATAAATACTCCATCGAATAATTTGACATTCGTTTTTTCCTTCAAATGTGGCATGGATCTTAACATAGATAATTTTGGCCATAACGTGTTAGGTGAATATTCCTGCAACTGGAGATCGAATGAACTAATCATACATCGAAAAGAACAAGAATCAGAGCAACATACCAAATCTTCAAAATATGCTAGCAAAATATTTCCGCTGACACCGTCCACCAAACTTTTTCTTTTCCACTCCTGAGCCTTCATACTCTTTACTATAGACAGCTTCAGATTTGGCCGGAATCAAAACTTCATGGCTTTTGCCGCTTAAGTTTCGACGTAGTTCGACATTATAATTTCAATAATTTTATTTCTGACAAGACGTCAAAATAAAATCAGTCAACAAACACGGCCCATAGCAACGTTGAGAATCCAATTAAATCAAAGGTTTACAATATAATAGTTATTTTTGTATCTAGTGCGCGAAATGCTACTTTGGTGATCGAGAACTATAAAATCAGTTCTCGATCACCAAAGTAGCATTTCGCGCATGAGATGCAAACAAAATTTTTTCTACAAACGCTTAGCTTAATATGAAAAAAAATATTGAACTGGTTTGAACTGTTTTTCCAAATCAAGTAATTAGGTATTTATAACTATGGGCAATATATTCTATGTTGAAAGCAACACTCAATGTTAAAGAAAACGTGGATTTCAAGAAATTTACCAAGTTAAAATATAAAAATCCCATATAGTTTACATGCAGTGTGCGAAGTAAGTACCTATTTCGCACACTACTTCGCGCACGGTGTCATAGTAACAAAGGAAAATGAAAAAAAGGGTCGCTTCGCATATTCTTGCCAATGCGCGAACCTTGTCATTTTTTGACGTTTGTAGAAAATAGTTATTTATTATACAAGGGAAAAAAGTATTAGATTTAAGCTCGAGGTTATATTGTCTCCCGACGCGAAGCGTGACAAAAAAAAACGACCATTTTATAGTGAAAGAAATATAACTTCTCACGAAATTACTTTCTTCCCCGCGAAAAAAGAGAGTACTTTTTTCCTGGATGCATAGAGACTCATTTTTTTGACAGGGAAAAAACTAATTTCGTAAAAAGTTATATTTTATGACCTGTCAAGAGATATAAAATGTCAAATTTTTTTCCCGTCACAGAAAAATATTAATTCTTCCATTTCAAAAACGATATTGTTTCGATCAGAAAAAAACTATTGATTACAACACGGGAAATATGAATACACATCCCGCTAAGGCTACAACAGTACTTCAACAAATTGAACCTAAAATTCTGACCTAATGAAAACAAACTGAAAACTAAATCAAAAAAGTGTTTTCCGCCCAGACGCAGATAACAGGTGCAATTCGTCACAGCATGTCCTCATTAAGGTTTTGAATCAATTAGAGCATCACTGAGCTGCAGCAAATTTTCCTCCCAAGAGTATCCAAACATGCCCAATTGGGTTCAAATCAAGGCTTAGAGCAGACCAGTTGAATGCTCGGATATCTACCTCTTCTAAATACTTCCTGGCAATCCTAGCCGCATGCGGTTGATGCGGTCGAGCATTATGAAGCATGAGCACGAAGTCGTCCCCAATAAACTTCTCTTGTTTTATGTTTTCACTCGGTTTTCAGTTTATTTTCATAACGTTCGGATTTAAGGTTAAATCTGTGAAAGTACTTTCATAGCCATAGCGAAATTGTGGAGTTTAATGTTGCTCTGAAAACCCTGTATCTTCAACAAAAATTGAGCTTTTGTTATAAATGAAGAATTAAATTGTCAAGAGGAGATGTGTCTTGATGATGAAATAAGAAATCACACGGTGGAACAACTGGAACACACCAGGGGTGGTTCTAAAATTGGGGTAAAAAATAAATTTTGTTTCACCCTGTATAAAATGACGTACGCCGAGTTTTCTTGAGATTCAAAAAACTAGTGATTGATTAAGGATGAACATACCTACAACTGAAAAAAAATTCAATCAAATCGGACTTGAAATTACATATTTATGAATTGACAAACTTTTTGGATTTTTGAGTGGATCGATAATTTTGCCAGTGAGTGTATAATTTATTCCATTGGAATTGTAAAAATTCATTCATTATAACCCCACTGGCACTCTTATTGGCAACCAGTTTCCAATTGCTAGCTTGGCCACTGTTTTGACCCAGGGTTCTTCATCAGTAATTGAAACGTTTATTCTGTTTCTCTAACACTAAAGCCTGTACTGCAAATAATCGATATCTGTTTTAAATAAATCGCAATAGGAAGGCGAGAACAATGTCAAGACCTATTCGTGACCTATTTCTATGTATTACGTGATGTTTCTCGTCCTAAGATGATTTGATTAAAGATGGGCGAGGTACCTTCGAGTAATTTCCGGTCAATCTACACGAATAGAACATCAGTTTGTTTGCCTTTTCCTTACGAATATATACAGGATGTTTGCAGAATCTGATCTACACCGTCGAGTGATGATAAACTTGAAACAAGAAAAGATAGATGAGGCGTCATTAAATAAATGAGTTGAATGAGACCTTTTAGATGAAAAAAATTGAGTAAAGCCTTGAGCAGGAGCTCTTGAGCGCTCGTTTTTCGGTGGAGCAATAAGCGCTCTTAAGCCCCTGCTCAGGGCTTTTCTTTAAGTTTTTCATTATCTCTCAGTCTTATTTACACCCTTCATTATGATATTCAGTAACCTGTAGGCCGACCATAAACACAATAATGTCCGAAATGAATAACTTTAAACAATATTAAAATCATTAGAATATAAATGACCAGCGTGCTTAAGCTTCTGATTTCATCTATTAAAGTTTACTCAGTACCAACTAAATTACAAAATTCGTGAATATTCGATTGTGTGGTGCTTTCATAAATTGCCTGACTCTTAACTTTTTTTTACAGATTTTGAACATTTTAAGATGAGCTGCCTAAAAGGGAATCGTTTTGCTTTTGCGGTTCACTTAGAACTGGAACTTTGGTAGCTGGAGTAGCTGGAATTGTAAGTTTTTATCGATTCTGGATTTTTGATGATATTTTTTGATCAAAAAATACTAATAATGCTTTCTTTGTTGTAATTTCAGATATTGGCAATCGCAGGGATCATTGTGATGTTGTGTGTAAATGTGATATTCAAAACAATTGTTTTTGACTGGCTGCCAAAATATGTGGGTGAGTTCAACATCAATATTCGTTATCAGAATTTTATTAGAAATGTTTCAACATTCGACTTAAGATGAATTTTGTGATTTGGGGACTTAATTCGTATGACACTTTTTTCATTTGGAATATTGTTCATTAAAATTTTGTTGGATCATCGAATTATCAATGGGTAGGTTTAATTCTTTTTCCTAATAAACTTACCATGAGAAACATTTGCAGAATTAAAATTAGTTTCTCAGAAAAATAGAAAATGGAATTAATAGGCGACTATGATTAAGATTTCTACACGCTGTTCTATAAATAATAATGAATAAAATAAGTAGTCGAACTGATCAATTGAGGAAAACTGATGGAAGCTATCAATTTTTGAGTTTAAACGGAACCTTAGAAAATTCATTTGAAATATTGAAAAGAAGAAACTTTATATTTCCATAAAAAAATATCCGATTCGGATGAAATTTATTTCGTAAATAAGGATTGATATACTGAATTTTCACGCACAATTTTGTGGCTAAAGTGTTAACAGAACCATATAAATTCAATTGAAATATTGAAAAGAAGAATCTTTATATTTTTTCATAACAGGATATCCGATTCAAGTGAATTTTTTTTGTGAATGGATACTGTTATACTGAAACTTCAAGCGAAATTCCGTGGCCATAGTGTCAACAGAACCATAGAAAATTCAAATGGAATATTGAAAGGAAGAATCCCTATATTTCCATAACAGAATAATCAATTCAAGTAAATTTTTTGCGAATGGAGACTGTTATACTAAATCTTTATGCAAAATTTCGAGAGGATCGCATTATCAGAATCATAGAAATTGATTTTTGTAATTATTCATTTTTATTATAAGTATTTCATTTCTTAACTAATTTTCAGAAAATTACTTCGATTGTGCAGCATTTATATATTTGATATCGATCACAAATCCCATATAAAATTCTTAGGTAACACAAAAAAAAGAGCGCTCAAAAGCTCCTGCTCAGGGCTTTCCTTAAATTTTTCATGATTGATCTTCATCAAAAAAATCTCGCAATATTCTACTCCATGTTTTTTTTTTCAGTTGATCTCATTATCATCATCAATTTCGGAATGACAGTTATAATTTCCATTGTACTGATGATTGGAGCAGTTAAGGTAAATTAAGTTCATAAAGAAATAAAGTAGTATTATATAATAGTCAAATTTGATTCAGATTTATATGAATTTTCCACAGCATTGTCAAGTTGTGTAACATAAAGTTTGATTATTTTTTTTTCCGATGAAATTTTTTCACTTTTTTTAATTAATTCCAGAGAAATATGTACCTAATGATACCTTGGGTAGTTTTGGGAATCATGCTGGCATTTGGAATTTTGGTTTCCGTACTTTACACTGGTATATCGTTCCTTGTTGATGGTGATCATTTTAATGGTTGGATATGGTTGATATTTGGAACACTTTCATTCAGTAAGTAACACAATATGAAGAAATAAAAAAAATTTATTTCAATTTATTTTCTATTTGTATTATCTGGAATATTTCGGTATACCATTTTGAAATTGACAGTAGTTAAATTATCAAAGTTACATACTATTGGGGTATATGGACCTAGCCTACATTGGGTATTTCTAGAGCCCTAGGAAGTGAACCCCTATTTATCACTCGGAAATAATGGCTATATCTTTCATACGCGCTCAGGACTGTCTTAAAATGCCAGGTCAAGCGGAAATCGCACTGCCGAGCGTCTCTGCTGACCTGGCAGTACCCTAAACCATAAAGCCACTTATGAGAGGCAATAAAGTGATTCTACTATGCGTGCAAAGTCGTTGTGGTGTTGAAAGAAATGAAGAAGTCGTTTAACTTACAAATAGTGCATCAAGGTTAAAACCTGCTGGACCTGAGCTCTTCTGTGAGCTCGAAGCAATATGAGCCAGTGGTCCAGCAATGGGATTTGAATAACTGAGAAACATTCTGGAAAAACTGCCCTGGACTTACTCAGTCAAGAAAATTTGTGATGATTTCACCGACCTATACCAGAAAGCTCCTGATGCTGCCACGAGCTGAGCTTTAGGTTATGATGGTAGGACTGCTGACAGGGCACTGTGGATACAAACGTCAGTTGTACCGTATGGGAAAGTCAGCAGAGGAGATTTGCAGCCTTTGTAGATCAGAAGCAGAAACAGATGAACATGTGGTATGCAAGTGTCCAGGGCTGTCTATCCAAAGAACAAGTTATGCAGGGAAACCTGTCTAGGATACACAAGAGGTAACGGCAAGGCTCCTTTGGAGGTTATCGCTTTTATGAATGGCTTTGATGACCTCCTTGGGTTTCCATTAGAGACTAGGGTAGAGAACAAAATACCTACATGGTCGTTGTTCCCGGAAGGCTTATGCAGCCTTAACGACCCCAGTTCTAATGATATTAATAATAACGATAATACATGTCCAAATATGATATTTTCAAGATTGGATTGCTTACTTGATCTGATAATTGGCTGGTTGAAGTTTTTGTTGGGATGGGTTAAATATAATCAAAAGCCGAAAATACTCTCTGGCCGATGTTTCGGCATATATAATGCCATCATCAGAGCGACTAAAAATAACACAACAATACAGACATAAGCACGGTGTTAAAATTCACAAAATATATAAAACAGATTTTTATGATTTTCATTATATTTTTTCTGTAGAAATACATCCTTATCTACACTTACTTCAAGAACTATTTAAACCACACAAGTCTTATTAACATTTTTTCCGCTTTCCTTCCTTCATTTTCCTCAGTCACTCATGCAGTTACAGTTATCGATTTTGTTGAATATTACTTCAAATGAATCATCACACAACGAACAAGACAATAAAAAAAACATAACTACATAATTATTCTGATCAGATCTCAAATAACAACCACTAACAATTTCATACAATCTTATAAATTCCCTCCTTCAATTTGTCACTTCAAAAAGAATTTGCGCAATAATATACAGGGTGTCCCGGAAAATGTGGGAAATCTCTCGGATTCAGATAGAACATAAAAAATGAAGATGACAAGTTCCCATATTTTTTTTCCTAGCGGCCCTCCCTACGAAGATACGACCTCCTAAATGACGCCACTCGAAATCCATTTTAGTGGAATAAGTTTCAAACTAATCGATATAATTTGATGAAAATTTGATATGATTATTAGTATTAAGGACCTTTTAAATCACAGCACTGAAATTTCAATTAGCTTGTTCAGTTTACCAGAAGCGGACTGGGTTATACATTTTAATGCCTACATTTTTAACACCCTGTATGATCAGGTGCTAAAAAAAAACAAATTTGGATACTTTGAAGCTAAAGAAAAGGCACTCTTGTTCAATGTCGATAAAATGAACCGTTTACGAAAAAAAATAATGAAAGAAGTAAGTAATTGAAATTATTAATTCCACTAAAATGAATTTCCAGTAGCGTCCTTTCGAAAGTCGTATCTTCGTAGGGAGGGCTACTAGGAAAAAAAAAATTATGGGAAGATGTCATCTTATTTTTTCATGTTTTATCTTAACCCGAGAGATTTCCCACATTTTCCGAAACACCCTGTATATGGAATTGCTTACTTACAAGTATAAAAATGGTTTTCTTTAGACAGAATTGTGTCTTCTGATTTATCTAATATTTTCTTGCATTTCAGTTGTCTACCTGTACATGTGGATGATTGTATACAGCTACTTCTTGGTCATCAAGGAAGAAACTGACAGAGGTCAATACATGAAAGATCCTTTCAGAAGAAAATACTAAGTACCTGTCTACAAGCCTGATTGAGTTCATTTTTGCAATGAAGTTCATCTCTTCACTGTGATTCAACTGATATTACATACTCGAAGTTGTTTTTTTATTCCCATCAGATTATTCTCGACCGGCCATATAAAGAGGTTATTTAATATCATTGTTTCTTTAGTTATTTGAGATAATATAAAATTATGAACTACACTACTGGAAAAAATTAAAGGATCAAAAAAAAATTCCAAATTTTTCGGCAATTTTCAACATGCCGTAACTTTGAGAGGAATTGTCGTACAAAGAATTTTAAAAAAGGAAATTGTAGCTTCAAGTGTCTAGTTTTCAGATTAGAACTTCAAGAATTTTTAATTCCAATGGTTTTCGAGTAATGATAGAGAAATCAGCAACAAACAAATTCTCAAAATTTTACCAGTTTTTTCTTGTCTACGAGCGTGGAAATTTTATTTTTCCATAATCGTTATAATGATGGGATCCTTCGTTAATTCAGATTTAATTTATTTTTTTATTGACCTCAAACGCCCACTTCTCGCCGAGATATCGGTCTTCAAATGGAAAAGGATCCATTTGTCTTTGATTACCGATTTCTCAGCAACGAATGATCGCACAGAAAATTGAAGGAGGGTTTCAAGACCTTAAATGAACTCCCATTAATGAACAACCATTGCTTATTCATAGAATTTTTTTTTCTTCATGACGCATTAATATAAAAATTTAACAAAAAAAGGGCTTTTGGTGGTTTCTTGGAAAATCTACCGCTGGATCGAAAATGTTGAGAAAACTAATAATGTTAAGTGTGACTTTCACAGTTCAATATGTTGATCAAAACCTTACGAAGAGCCAACTTTTTGTTTGACTCGATTGAATATTTGAAAAAAATAAGGATCACGTTTTTTGCTCTGAGAAGCTCATACTCTTTAAAAAGGCAAAAAAGAAATTTCTCGAGCGTTTTTCACATTTTGATTGCAGATAGTACATAAATTTCAAAAAAAGAAAAATAAAATAAACCAATAAATAAAATTTTCATTAATCTAATAACGGGTATTGCCACCCCTGTTTTCAATAACGGCTCTCAAACGTTCAGAGACAAATGGATCCTTTTCCATTTGTAGACCGTTATATCGGCGAGAAGTGGACTTATTGAGATCAATAAAGAAATAAATTAAAGCTGATTTAACAAAGTATCCCATCATTATAACGATTATGAAAAAATAAAATTTCCACGCTCGTAGACAAGAAAAAAAAGTGGTGAAATTTTAAGAATTTTTTATTGCTGATTCTTCTATCATTACTCAAAAACCACTGAAACTTGAAATTTTCGAAGTTTTGATCCAAAAACTAGACACTTGGAGCTACAATTTCCTCTTTAAATTCCTTGTACGACCATTCCTATCAAAGTTACGGCATGTTGAAAATTGCCGAAAAGTTTAGAATTTTGTTTTGATCCTTAAATTTTTTCCAGTAGTGTATCTGTGTTGAAAATTCATGAAAAATAAGTTGTTTCTAAACCTATCTAAAAGAAACTTTGAATTTGAAAACCTCTTCAATTGTATGTGTGATAAATATTCATGATTAACTTTTGATAAAAATCGTTGTTAGCTTTAAGTGATTTATAAAAATGTTATAATGTTATTATTAAGTATTCATGTCGTGTTACGTTATACACAATTATTAATAAATGTTGTGATTTCAATAAACGAGAAGTAAATGTTGATAAAAAGCTATTTGTGAGATTAAATAACCTGATTGGAACAGTTAATATAATACAATTACCGTTATACACGAAATGAAAAAGTCGGCTCTAATATGACTTTAACCACTGTCCTGTTTAGGTTTAAAACAACCCAAGGTAACAATCGTATCAATAAATTGTCCCATGAAGTTCCAGAAATTTGCGTTCATAGTTTGAAAAAATTATTTGATTAAAGGATAATTGAAATGGGTTATAAACATAAAGAAACTTTCTTAGTATGTAATAACTTTCAAAGTTTTATTGAAAAAATATACGTCTAATATATAAGTATAATACCTACAAATACTTAAATAGTTAAAGTCTCAAACTTACAATCTAACATTAAATACACACACTAGACATCTGCAAAATATTTGCTATAACCTTGTGTTCACTGCTATGTACAACTCTACAACTTCTTTAAAGCATCACTCAGTATGGAGAGCTCATTAGAAATATTGCCTAGCAACATCTCAACTTGTGGTTTAGAATCCAAAACTTCAATACTTTGTGTGTAGGCATTATATCTCACACTGAAAGTTCTTGGTATTGTTGCAGCGTATTTCTGTAAAAAAGTAAAGGTGAACAGATATTTTAGGTGAAAAGATGAATGAATTGGTACAATTTTGTTAAGCAAAGGCCATATTTTGGGGAGAGGGGGCAGCAATAGTTTAGGGAGGGCCTGAGCCAACCTTCGACCCCCAAGTGTCGCCACTGATCTGAAGGCGATATAGGACATGTTATACAGGTTGTCTACTTTTGGAGATGACAAACTTGAAGGGGCGATTATACGAGTGGTTTGCAACAAAAAATGTCATTTAACACATGGTCGAAATTTTGACGGTTTTTCTTCAATTTAACATTTCTTGATTGCACAAAATATTTCGAGTTTTTCCTCTAAAATGATCATTATTCAGTTTTCCTTGTAGTCTCAACAAATTTGACCTCATATTCGGAAAGGGCAATACATTTTCTACAAGATTAAAGAGTCTGTGTGCAGAAAAAACTTTTATTGCGAGCGAGGTAAGGAGATTAATATCACGATTCTGAAGTTAACAAATAAGTCCTATTTTCCAATCGTTTTTTCGATGAAATATCAATGATAAGGTACACGTTTTCTTTCAGTGAAAAATAACTAATTTAATGTACTTTCGAATGACATATCAACTTTTGTACTAGCTGCTCATGCTCCGCCATTATATCATGGCTAAAATGATAACAACGAAAAAGTCTAAAAATTCCGAAACTGAATTTGCTCTATTGTGAAGCCCTTCGTCCTTGAATCTTAAAATATAATTCTATGGAAGTGATCAATTCATTTTGAAATTTATATATTTAATAACGAAAAAAGGAACCTTCTTCAATACATCGTTTTCGTACTGAATATAAAACTTTACATCTATTTTTGGGTAATATTGAATTATCTTTTCCATGAAAAAAAGTATCTTTACTAATATTATAAATAGGAAAGGTTTGCATGTTCGTGGGTTTGTTGGTTTGATACGAGTTAACTCATAAGCTACTTGACCGATTTCAATCATTCTTTCACCGTTAGAATGTTACAATATCACTGATTAACATAGGCTATACTTTTTACCCGAGAAAATTAAAGAAACCTACTATAACTTCAATGATAAATATATGAGTTCCAAAATCAGCTATTTTCAGGTGCGCTGCAAAAACCGTAAGACGTACATGGAAACAGTGTATGACCTCTTTAATAGTTCTACAAAAAATTCCGCGATAGCATATATCTATCTTTCAAGGTTTACTCGGTATCACCTTTTAAAGTTTTCTGAATGTTTCTCAAAATTATGCATTATTTGGGAGTAGTTTTTATGAATACGCTATTGATCCTTATCCAATTAAATAAGTCGTTCATACCCAGTATTTAATTTAGAACGAAATTGCATTTTACATCATTCAATTGTGATGAATACATCAAAAGATATGGCAGGTTGAAGATGAAATCGTACCAAAATGCATCTCCGAGGTAGGCACTAGGCGGGTAGGAGAAGGTACCGAGGTGTGAGGGATGTATGAAATCAGATCAACAGATGGCGCTGTAGTCGTTATTAAGGTTAATCATCTACTCTGTAACTAAACGGCTGGATCGAATTGAATGAACTTTTGTGTATACAGAACAACGTCTGTTGGGTCTGCTAGTATGTTATAAATCAGGAAGGAAACCCATCAGCAAAACTCAGATTGAGCCACTGGACTTCTATCAGTAAAGTATCTTTATAATGTTTTATTTCAAGTTTATAGCAGAAACAGAAACGGAAATATCGATCGAAGTTGAAAATACCCAAATGTCAATTAAGGCTTGTAACTCGAAAACAAAAGATGATAGAGCAATGTGGTTAACGGTATAATGAGGTTTTCGGAAAAAGAAGACATAATGTGCCATTCAGTTTTCTCTATCTCTTTGGTTTGAAAAGTTGTGGTTCAGGGATAACGAATTCTGTCCAGGCTGTACACAAATGAGGGCACAGCGCTTTTTTTGTTAGAATGTGAAAACTACGCAAATAAGTATTGATACTTACATCAATTTCTCTTTGGCATCATCAAAACTTTCTGCTACGTAGTATATTGGTTGATATTCCGTTATGGGATATTTCTGTATTCCTGTTTTCTCAGGTTCAAAGGGTCTGATTTCAGCCTTCCCTTCTAAAGCATATTGGAGTTCACCATAAGAGGATAGGAGACCAGCACCATATGCCTTAATTTCGTTGTCTTCTCTACACAAACCATACTCAACAGTGAACCAGAAACACTGAAATAAAAAAGGTTTTTATCATAATTATTATCTGAACTGCGGTCGTTATGGCTATGTTAGCCTTCTGGGAACTGCGACCATGTAGATATTTTTTCTACAAACGTCAAAAAATGACAAGGTTCGCGCATTGGCAAGAATATGCGAAGTGACCCTTTTTTCATTTTCCTTTGTTACTATGACACCGTGCGCGAAGTAGTGTGCGAAATACTTACTTCGCACACTGCATGTAAACTATATGGGATTTTTATATTTTAACTTGGTGAATTCTTGAAATCCACGTTTTCTTTAACATTGAGTGTTGCTTTCAACATAGAATATATTGCCCATAGTTATAATACCTAATTACTTGATTTGGAAAAACAGTTCAAACCAGTTCAATATTTTTTTCATATTAAGCTGAGCGTTTGTAGAAAAAATTTTGTTTGCATCTCATGCGCGAAATACTTTGGTGATCTCGACTATTTTTTTTTAACTCGGCTGCGCCTCGTTAAAAAAATCAGTTCTCGATCACCAAAGTAGCATTACGCGCACTAGATACAAAAATAACTATTTTCTACAAACGTCAAAAAATGACAAGGTTCGCGCATTGGCAAGAATATGCGAAGTGACCCTTTTTTTCATTTTCCTTTGTTACTATGACACCGTGCGCGAAGTAGCGTGCGAAATACATACTTCGCACTCTGCATGTAAACTATATGGGATTTTTTATGTTAACTAACAAATTTGGGTATACTTAGCAATCGAGGGCAAAATCTACTTTCATTACATCAATTGAAGCAATGTTCATCATTAAATATAGGTACAATGACAATTTTCCAAAAACTTCCCATATGTCAACTTGAGTTTTGTCACAGTTGTAATAGAAGGGTCTTGTCACGATTAAAATCCCCATAATAGTTATTTTTTCATATTGAGCTAAGCGTTTGTAGAAAAAATTTGTTTGCTTCTCATGCGCGAAATACTTTGGTGATTTCGACTATTTATTAATTAGTTCTCGATCACCAAAGTAGCATTTCGCGCACTAGATACAAAAATAACTATTAGTATTGATTGGTTATCGACTCTTAGTTATAATATTGGGTAGTTTTCGGGTGTAGGAGTCATTGAAGGCCTTATTTATGTATTATATTTATTGAAATGCCTAAGCTTTCTTCATTGCCCTGTGTGGCTTCATCACACTTTCAATGTGAGGTTGTAAAGGATTTTCCCATAAGAGGTGTTATTTTGATATTCAAAGAAAAACTGAACTGAATGTTTATTCCATTATAGGGAAGAAGCTATACCGTTAATAGTGGAAAATATTATCAGGCTAATGACCACCACGACCACGCTTACAGGACCATATCCTTTCAATGAAATTCTCTCGGCCGGATCATGATCCGCACCAAACAGTCACACGTTGAGGATAGAAAGGCTTTTCAACAATAACTCTTGGGTTTTTCGAGCCCAGATGCGACAATTTTGCTTATTAACAAAGCCACCGAGATTAAAATGGGCTTCATCACTCACGATGATTTTTCGATGGAATTCCGGATCATTTTCATGCATTTCAACGACCCAATTAGCAAAGACAGGACGTTGTTGATGATCGACCGGCTTGAGTTCTCGTGTTAACTGAACTTTATAAACCTAAATACCCAAATCCCTATGAAAATACGGTGTAATGACGTTTGTGGAATGCCTAATTCCAAACAACGACGAGGAACGGACAAACCTAGGTTTTGCTTAACACTTTCGGCTACAGTAGCACTATTCTCTGCTGTTCTTGAGCGACGTGAACGGGTTTTATTCTTCACATCACTAACTTGTCCCAACAACTTGAATTTTTCCACCAATTCTTTATTGCGGTCCGACAAGGTGCTTCACGACGACCCAAAAATGTTCGAGTTTTACGAACCATCTCGGCCACATTTTCACCATTTATAGTGAATTTTTATAATTTAAAAGCGCTCATAAAGCATGTACCTTTCCATTACTTTTAATGGCGTAGTTTCTACTTTTCAAATCTCAAAAAAGACAGCTTCAAATGTGACATCTACCGAAATAGCAGGCTATTCTAAATAACAACTCTTTTTGGAAAATCCCTTAATTCTTAAACTTCGCCCCAGATTCGTAATTTTGTTATTTTTTCTTTATTTTTCAATCTTATTGCGGTGTTATTTTGGATTCTTCTGTTGGTTATTACAAATGTCAAACATCAATATTTGTAATAAGCAATAAAAGAATTCAAACTACCACCGACAAAGAAATTAAAAAAAGGAAAAATAACAAAATAACAAATCTGAAGCGAAGTACAAAAAGGACAACCTCACATTGAACCTGTGATGAAGCCACACATGGCAGTGGCGAAAGCTTAGGCATTCCAATGAAGGGAAAACCATAAATAAGGAATTTAATGACTCTTACACTGAAAAACCACCTAATAATATGTAGATATTTCGTTCTCTAGTCTACTCATTCATGGAAGCCAAGAAACCTTGGCTGTTACCTCTTGGGTGTTCAAGACTAGTTTCCCATTATAAAATGTTCTTAAGCCAACCAGATCTAGACACGGGCATACCACGAGTCTAGCTGTTTCTTTTTCTGATCCACAAAGCCTCACCTGCTGACTTTCCTATACGGTAAAAATGATGTTTATACCGATAGAGCCCCGTCAGCAGTCCCACCATCACCTGAAGCTCAGCTCGTAACAGCTTTATGAGCTTTTTGGTATAGGCAGGTGAAATCATCAAGAAAATCAGTACTAAATAAGTCAAGGGCTATGTCTGCAGAGGGCTGGTTATTAATTTATTTAACTCCCATTGTTGAACGGCTGCCTTATATCGGTCTTTTCCAAGCCCACAGAAAGACTCAGGTCCAGCAGATATGAACCTTGATGCACCTTTTGCAAGTTAATCGGCTGTTTCATATCTTTCAACACCAAAATGGCCAGGCACTCATAGTAGAGTCACTTTATATGCTTTAGCCAGTTTATTTATAAAGTTACGGCACTCCCAAATCTGCAGAGACCACTGGCAGTGCGATTCTAGGGATGATATAGCATTGTACACTTTTAAGGTTTATCTTAAGACACTTGAGCACTAAAGTAAGAAACTGTTTCATTGACATACCGTGGCAAGCTTCTCGATGTAGTCATCAGGAGCTCCAAGTGACGCAAGGCCAATTTCTTGTGAAAACTGAGCAAAAGCAGGATCTGCAAACAACGGTACGTGGCCCAAAAGTTCATGGCAGACATCTGGTTCTGGTGTGTAGAAGGGTTTGCTTGGATGTCGAATATACTGCGTTGAATGGAATACTCTGAAGGCCAATCCTGCCAGGAAGTCTCTTGAAGATAAGAGTCCTGCTACAGGGCGTAGTCTGAAGCCTGTGCAATCTGGAATGAAAATATTTGTTGAATGATTAATTCACTTCATGTTTCTGCACTGTTGCATCAGAAATTTATAAAAGAAAGTTGAAAATGTATTTAATTTCGAAAATATTGAAGAATGAAGAATGTCTTAATGATCTAAGTTATCTTCTGAAGTTATACACTGCGTAAAAAATAAACGCACATTATGGAAATCTCAAATTTATTCTACAACTGAAGGTCTGATTATTATTTTTATCAGAATTATGCATGCATATGTTATCGACTTTCAACGTTTTTCTTCAATACAGATGTTTTTTCCAGAAGAAATAAAAAAAGATGAGAATATCAGATTTTGAATGTATTTGGCTACATTCAGGAATCAGTTGTTCTCGATAAATTCTAGTGATCAATAGTTTTTCTTTCGTTCGATTTCTACACTCGATCGCTATGCAACTCGAAACACGCAATTTGACCCAAGAGGAATGTGCCCAAGCGGTAGTTTTGCGAGAAGAAGTCATTCAGCTACTCTTAATGACTTAGGATCCAACTCAGAGAAATCTGGGAAGGATTAGATCAGAACATTTTAAGATCACTCATTTTGAGTATGAACCGTCGTTGCCGAGCTGTAATTAACGCAAGGGGTGGAAATACCAAGTAATTAAATCACTTATCAGCATTCCAGTATTTTGAAAATTGTTTATTTTTTCTTCTTTCACATAATATAAGATTCGGTGAAATCCTGAATTTTCCTTCCATTTAATGTGTCTTGTTTCGTCCAAAACCTTCCCGAGAGAACATAAGCAATAAGTTATAAAGTCAATGTAGAGTTAACTCTCATTTAAATTGCGATTTTCAGAATGTGCGTTAATTTCTTGCGCCGTGTAGATGATGTGAGTTGGTTTTCGCCTATCTAATTACATAAGTTGTCATTATTAGATGGTTTTTGTATTTTTGATAATAGATCTATGAACAAACAACGAGAGTTATTATACTCACTCATATAACTGTGATAAATCGAAAAATGAAGGAGCTGAGATATAGAGAACGAGACAATGAGTAAAGATGAAGATAATATCAGTAAAAAAGCAGCGTGAGTTACTTTAACTCACTTTTATAAATCTGAAATAGAAGGAGGTGAGATGTAGGGAACGAAAAAATTGTCGGAAAAGGTAGACATTGTGCCAATGGACCACAAACTTATCTAATCAAGGAAGGAAGGAATCAACTTACCCATCAAAAAGTTTGTTATATCCTCAAGTTGTGGTATGTTGTCTTCCCTATAACCACAGTTCTGTACAAGAAGAGGAAATACATGATTGTGTTCTTTGCAAGCGTGAGTAGGGTACAGGGCTGTCAACTGTCTGAATACTTTTCCCAGGTCTCAATTTCTTCCTTGGTATATTCAACTCGAGGTAGAGGTTCGCCATGTTTGTAATTGTAAGCAATGTCTGCGAAATATTTCCTTCTTGTCCTGTATACAGGGTCTGTAAATCCTGGATGATCTGCATCTAGTTCTGCTCCGTATGATAGAATCTGGTTTGCGAATTTATCGAGATCTCTTATTCTTCTGGGGAACCATGGCACGCTGTCTGGAAAGAAAGAAATCTTCATGAATACTCAGGAAATCAATGTTCGAAGTAATTGACTGAATAACATGGAAGAAAAATTATACTTCATAGTCTTTAGTGATGATTGTGATTTTTTCAGCATCAAAAGAGTTTTTTGAGTTATGCATTAGGCCACCAAGATAACCCCAGAGTTACTTCGATCAAGAGTTTCAAGTCTATCTGTGACTTTGTCTTTAATATCTACCGATTTAGCCAAGATTTCGTTCTGAGGGTGTAAGAGATGGCTGAGACCCAACAAAACAATATACTTTTTACACATGCAGTACAAATGATGTTTGTACCGACAGTACCCTGTCTGTTGTCCCACTATCAACCGAAGCTCAGTTCGTGACCGCTTCAGAAGCTTTTTGGTACAGGTAGTTAAAATCATCTCGAATTTTTTGAATTGAGTAAGTCCAGAGCTGTTTTTCTAGAACTCCCATTGCTGGACATTGGTCTTTTTCAAACCGATAGAGAGGTCCATGTCCAGAAGTTGTTAAGATTAGTTAATTAGTTCAGTTAGTTTAAGAAACGGGGTTACAGTTCACTGCGACCTCAAGGTCCATTGTGTCTCCTTACAGAGCTGTTCTGGACATACCCTCACAGCTCGCCTTCCAGTTCCAAAGTTCTGATAAAATCCGATATCTGTGAAGGCTTCGATGAGGCTTGTTTCTCACTCTTATAAGTTTCTTGCCCAGTGCTTTCTCTCCTGCCAATGCATTTCGTGACTAATCGAATGGGGGTTTCTTCCTCCACATCACAGAACCCTCACTTGTCAGTGTCCCATAATCCCATCCTCAACAGGTGCCTCCTGAGGTGACAGTATCCTGTAAGAAGACCAGTGAGGAGGTGTAATTGTTTCTAACTAAGGTCCAGATATCTTTTGGATCTTACTCTTTCAAAGTTCCAAAGGAACTTAGTGAAATGATCCATCCGTGGGAGATTTCGCCAGAGTTTTTTCCTCTCGGCTTTCTCCATCTCTAGAAACTCCTTTTTATAGGTACATTTACCTATACCACAGAAGGGTTCTGGGCCAATGAGTGACATTCGTGCGCCCTCTTTGGCAAGTGTATTGGCCTCTTCGTTTCCTTTGATTCTTGGATGGCCGGGAACCCAGATTAAAAAGACCTTATTTTTTTTGCCTACCTCATTAAGTTTGTTCCAGATCATCTTTGACGTAGGAGATAAGTGCTTCAATAGCAGCTTGACTATCTGAGTGTATGGCTATATCGCACTTCTGATAGTTTCTTTCCAGATTTATATCTAGACATCTTTCAATAGATAAGATTTCCGCGTGAAAGACCATCCTACAGGAGCCTAGCGACAGTACACACTTTGTACTTGGCCCGTATATCGCAACGCCAGCTACTGTAGAGGTTAAGGTGTCAATATTGATGCAATTTCATCAGCTTCTTCATTTCCTTCAACACCAAGATGCCCTGGCTTCCATAGTGAATTTGTTGTCTTCTGTTACTTTATGGTGTTGAGGTACTTACAGGTCAGCAGAGATGAAGCTTATGTATGAATGTTATATGCAATTACGAATAATTAGATTTCATTAACATGATTTTATTGCTTCAGAATAATTATTTTTATCATCCCATCATTCCACCATTATATGTATGATGCAATTGTTTTGCATACTGCTGATTTTCTGCAATAATTTCAAAAATACTGATGGAAAATCCCGTTAGCAAAGCAACAATAATTCACGTCATCCTCGATATTAGTGTATCAATCATTTATTTACATCTTAATTCCCAATAATCAATTGTTGTTTCGTCAGATTATTATAAAGAAATTTTTGTATTTCATCATATCGATGTAAACAGATATTTTGTATCGAGAGGAGCATTCTGTATGAGAAACAAGCGAGAATAATAATTGTATTGCAATTTATTTTATTGTAATTTCAAGTTTCTAGGAAGTTTCATTACAAAGTTACAAAGTTACAAAGTAAACGACAAAAAATAAGATTCCTGGCCCCTCGGTAATCAAAGGAAACGAAAAGGCCAATACACTTGCCAAAGAGGGCGCACGAATGTCACTCATTGTTCCAGGACCCGTCTGTGCAAATGTACCTATAAGCAGGAGTTTCTGGAGAAGGAGAAAGCCGAGAGGGAAAAACTCTGGCGGAATCTCCCAGGGATGGATCATTCCACTAAGTTCCTTCGAAACTTCGAGACAGCAGGATTCAAAAGATATCTGGATCTTGGTAAGGAGCAATTACACCTCCTCACTGGCTTTCTTACAGGACATTGTCGCCTCAGGAAGCACCTGTTGAGGATGGGATTATCGGACACTGACGAGGGTAGGTTCTGTGGGGAGAAGAAAGAAACCCCCATTCACCTAGTCACGGAATGGCTTGGCATTAAGAGCCTAAGGAAAGAATGCCTTGAACGAGAAACTTGAAAGAGTAAGGAACTAGCCTCGTTGAAGCCTTCACAGTTATTATATTCCATCAGATCTCTGAAACTGGAAGGCGAGCTGAGAAGGGTTTTGCCAGAACAGCTTTGTAAGGGTGCACAATAGACCTTAAGGGGCTTAAGGTCGCAGTGAACTGTAACCCCTCTTTAAGTAGACTAAAAATCAACAAAGTATCTAGAAATTCTCGAAAGATTTTAACAAAATTGTGCACAAGTTTTTGAGCACCATTTTGACGCTGGCTCCTGTTGTATAACGAACACTTACCTTTATTGTCCTTGTAGTCTCTAGATATAATATTGAGGTAATCGCTCATATCCTTGATGTCCAGGATAGCAGATGCGATGTCTCCAGTGGGTGCGCATTCCACCATGAATTCATATCGTCCAGGTAATCTTGCTGATGGTCTCGATTCTATGTGAAGAAGGTTTACCTCATTCTTCATGAAGATCTTAAGATATTTCGCCAGAATCCCACATTCATCGTCGTGGGGCGCGAAGATGAGACAGGTGCTTTTTGCGGAGTCCCTTCCAGTCTTTATGTAGTTTCCTCCAGGCATCAACTTCGGCTGGAAATTGAGAAAAGTAGTATGAAAACCATATTCAAAAATCAACAAATAGGTTGAGCACACTAAGTTTTATAAATAGAAAGAAGGAAAAGAAGTACTTCAGTGTGGTAAATTTATTCTGTAAGAACCGAGTGCTTTGGCCTAGGCCATCATCAGGGTTCCCCGTCCAGGAAAAATACCACAAGCTGGAATGCCACGATAGTTGCAAACGGCAGCACTTAACGTGAAAATAACATGAATGTTCGACAAAGTACAACAATCAGTAGTCAAATACATAAAATTTTTAAAAAATCAATCAAAACAAATTAGAAATTCTGATTTGTTTGGAATGATATGCCGAAAGCGCTCGGTTTCTACAGAATAAATTTACCACACTGAAGTACTTCTTTTTCCTTCTTCTTATTTATATTCAAAAATATAATATTAATACACAGGAGGATCGGACCAAACTCCAGGAGCGTATTATTCAAGTGTAAGTAATTAAAGAAAACTCATATGTTCTTATACGATTCTTGATCTTGAAGCCAGCCGACATAAGAGCAAAAAATTCAAGGAAAATGATCAACTTAGCGAAAGTGATGTAGGTATAAATTCTACCAAAATCTGCAAGCGCTTACAATTTTGCCGTTCAAATGGCTTTTCTGAAAAACTCGACATTTCACACTTTTATCGTTTTCATTTGAACAGCCGGAATTAAAAATGAATTGCATAGTCTTTTTCAGTTTGTAGTCCCCTTCAATATAGGCACATAAAATGATCATCTCAAATCTTGAAATTTTGGACGAAAAATAGCTAAGGGTTGACCCCCCCTAAAACGCTATATTTCAGCATTTTGCAAAAATTCTGTATGATCTACTGAAACGATTATTACTGATGATTGTTAAGCTCGGTCTAAAGAATCGATCGACATTGAAAATACATCAATTCAAAGCGCACTGCATTACGCAGACGCTCTCGAACGCAACTCGAAAATGAAAAATGCAATTTATTTGAAAAGTATGGCAGACTTTATTGAATTTGGTATGTTTTCATAGCTTTTCGAGATAGCTGAATCAGCAAAAAATACTTTCGAATCGATATCTGCAAGCGTTTAGAATTTAACCGTTCAAATGGCATTTTTTCCAAAACTCCAAATTTCAAACTTCTATAATTTTCGTTTGAAGTGCTGAAATGAATTGGATATTTTTTTTCAGTCTGTAGTCCCCTTCAATATAAGCACATAAAATGGTAATCCCCGCTAAAGCGCTATATTTCAGCATTTTGCCAAAATTCTGTCAGTTTTCAGAAACGATTATTACTGATAATTGTTATATTAGGCTCGGTCTTATGAATCGATTGACGTTGAAAATTCATCGATCCGAAGCGAACTGCATTACGTAGACGCTCTCGAACGCAACTCGAAAATGAAAAATGCAAAACCTATAAACTGAATTCATTTGAAGAGTATGGCGGACTTTATTGAATTTTGTATGTTTTTATGGATTTTAGAGGTAGCTGAATTAGAAAAATATACTTTCGAATCGATATTTGTAAGCGTTAAGAATTTCACCGCTCAAATGGCATGTTTCCCAAAACTCGATATTACATACTTTCATAATTTCCGTTTTAACAGTCGGGATCTAATATGAATTGCATATTCTTTTTCAGTCTGTAGCCCCCTTCAATATAAGCACATAAAATGATCAAATAAAATTTTGAAATTTTGGACGAAAAATGGCTAAGGGGTTGACCCCCCCTAAAACGCTGAATCTCAGCATTTTGCAAAAATTCTGTGGTATCTAGGGAAACGGTTATTACTGATAATTGTCAAACTCGGTCGAATGAATCGATTCACGTTGAGAATCCATCGATTCGAAGCGAACTGCATTACGCAGACGCTATCAAACGCAACTCGAAAATGAAAAATGTAAAATCTATTAACTGAATTCATTTGAGAAGTATGGCGGACTTCATTGAATGTGGTATGTTTTTATAGGTTTTCAATGTAGCTGAATCAGACAAAAATACTTTCGCATCGATATCTACAAGCGCTTAAAATTTGACTTTTAAATGGCATTTTCATAACTCTATATTTCAAACTTTCGTCATTTATGTCTCAACTGTCGGAATGAAAAATGAAATGCACATTTTTTATCATTCTGTATTCCCTTCGAAATTATTCAGAAATGAGATGTAGATATGCCCAGAAGTTTCTCTGTTAATTATATAGTTAAGGTAAATTATAACTGGAGATTTTTTCGATCGATTTGGCCAATCAACATTGGTACTCATAAAACACAAAATCAATTAACTCACATCTTTCTTTATTCTGCTTCCACCCATTTTTTTACCCACTAACCGAACAAACAAATGAACAGGGATTCGATTGATATACGCGGAAATGCAAAGTGCACCTGATATTCTTATAAAGAGCAACAGGTAACTGATATAGATATTCAACTCATTTGGAAGGTAATTTTTGCTCCTTCGGCGAAGGCAATTTTTTTGTTTTGCCTGCGGTTATTCCTGTTTCCTTGTTACGTATTTCGCAGAACGTGATTATAACCGTGGATTTATTTGCGAAGGTAAATCCCAAACGGCTATGAAATTTTTAAAAGTGTTTCATCAGCCTTTCTTGAGAGGATCACATGGGAATAGTTCGATTACTAGGGAAATTCTGAAAGGATTTCGCAGAAGATAGTTTTGTTCTTATTCGAGTTATTCGGATCTTTCGATTTATGGATACCTACAGGTTTTCGATTCTAGAGAGAAAGCTTTCCCTTAAAGTTCTAGGTATGAATTAGACTCAGGATGGGCCACGATCAATGGTAATCTAGAAGTAAAGGGTTTTCCGATAAGAGGTGTTATTTTAAATAGCATTATATTTCGGTAGATGTCACGTTTGAAGCTGTCATTTTTTAACATTTGACAAGAAGAAACTACGACATTGATAAAAATGGAACGATACGCGCTTCAATAATGCAATGAAGTTATTAAAATCCACTATAAAAATGGTGAAAATTTGGCGGAGACAGTTCGTAAAACTCGAACATTTTTGGGCCGTCGTGAAGCAATTTGTCGGACCACAATAAATAAATTGGTGGAAAAATTCGAGCTGTTGGGACGAGTAAGTGATGTGAAGAATACCTAAAACCAGTGCACGTCGTTCAAGAACAGCCGAGAATATTGCTGCTGCAGCCGAAAGTGTTGAATAAAACCCAGGTTGGTCCATTCCTCTTCGTTCTTTGGAATTAGTCATTCCACAAACGTCAGTACACTGTATTTTGTATAAAGATTTGATTCTTAAGGCTTATAAAGTTCAGTTAACACAAGAACTCAAGCCGGCCGATCATCAACAACGTCGTGTCTTTGCTGATTGGGCCGTTGAAATGCATGAAAAGGAAGAGAATTGGATAGTATTGATCTGGACAACGTATACTTTCAAATTTATCTTTTGCGGGCAAAGTTTTCGGACCGTGTTATCCCTCGAAGAGGTGATCAAAATTGACCACCGAGATATCATGATTTAACACCTTGGGACTTTAGGGCCACGTGAAAGAAAAGGTCTACGTCAATAGCCCAGCGTCGATTCAAGACCTCATGGGTGGAATTCGTGAGGCTATCAAGCAGCCACTTTGCGATTTGTTTATGTAAAATTATTCTTCTTTATGATGAAATAAACATTCGATCATTCATATTGAAAAATGGAATTTTTCTTTGAATATTAAAAAAACACCACTTATAGGAAAACCTTTATATGAGAACGTGAAGTAAGTAAACAGTTATTGAAAATTTTGATTTTCGAGCAGGAACCATTGCTCTATCGATCCAAAAACATTTTAGAAATGAGGTGTTCCCAGTTATATCAGAAAGTGCAAACAACTTAGAAATTCAAAATGGGACAATTTGGTGTCAACCTTCAACAACCGAACAACGAATCAGAATTTGTGATTTTTTATGACAGAAGGACATAGTATTGGATACAAAAGGCGTTTTCGGAAACCTATTCAGGTTTATTAACTCGATCCATTGGGTCACGTGACGGATCTACTTGAATCATGGACCCGGGTTCTAAGTTCACGAACACATCAGGCTTAGGATTCGAAGTGTAAGACGTATCAATAACAACCAAATATTTTATGGATTTATTTTTTCATTCCCAGATTATTTTAGGATTGTCTCTATACTAGCTTTACTTGTATTCATTGGCTTTTGTAAAATATTTCTTATAATTTCTGGTGTGCCCTTCCATGTTTTAATGTTATTTTTGAGTACCTATATTGAAGACGTAAAGAATTTATTTTTTCGGTAACAGTTATTTTCGGATTGTCTCTAGCTTTGCTTGCTTTTGTGAAACCTTTCTTATAATTCCGGTTGTGCCCTACCATGTTCAATCTTAAATATGATTAACTATGTTGAAGAAGTAAAGAAGGCTGTAGCTTAGCACAGAAAAATCTGTATACAAAGTTATGAAGAAGATTTTTCAAATTTTTTCTCGGCTCATGGAACCCCACATTTTACACTGAGCCAAACTCTCTTCTCTCTCCATAATTTTCAGGAATAAAATATTTGAAAAAAATGAGAAAAGAGTAGAAGACTTATTGGAGAAGTCTAAAGCAATTGTACACAATAGTATAGTACCATAACCTACAACAAGTCAAACCACCAAACTAGCACAAGCAATAGCCAATGTTATACCATATTTAAAAAGGTTATCTGAAAGAATTAGAAACATTAGGAATAGGTGCAATATGAGAACAGCTTTCAAAACAATATATCTATCTCATCTAACTAGTGAAAAACCTGATAATGAAAAATCAACTCAGCAAAAACTGCATAAATGAAGTGGTACCTTGTAAGTGCAATAGAGCCTATATTGGAAAAACTAAACGTTCTTAAAAAATGTTCCAATCAAAGGACACAAAAAACTAGCTCAACTTGGAGATACTGTTAAGTCAAACCATGTCCAACTTGCTTAAAATGAAGACTACAAGATTTTATGGGCTAAGGCTTCTATTATATCAAAGGGAAACAAACGGAGAGGGAAAAAAGGAAGCAGATCGTCTGTTGATCCCAAAACAGTCTGGTCTCCAATAATAAGATACAGCTTAAAAAATATCCAATGAATAGTTTTATTCAATCAAAAATAGATCAAAATCATCGATGATTGTTTTCTGAGGAGTGTCAAAAATGACAAACATTTTCAAAGGGTGACTAAACTTGTTTTTCTGAAAGATACAAGCCTTACGTATTTTTCCTGACTACAGCTGGCGAATACAAGAAACGAAATTGATCCAAATATACCAAATATTAATTGAAAAAATGTTTTATCATCAAGAATTTGACGTCAACAAAACATGTACGTCTTTCACTTCCTTGTAAAGAGATCACTTCTTTGTTTATGTTGAAATAATTGTCGGTAAAATTTCCGTTTACATCGACTAGAACCGAAGGTCAATGTTAATGAGTGTTTGTTTATTCTGCACCGATGTTGAAACCAATATCAATTATTGGAATACAACAAAATATGACTCAACTTCTCAAATATCTAACTGAACTTGTTGTCCAATAACTATTGATGAAGGGTTCTTATTTATGACTAGCAGACCCAATAGATATTACAGAATAAATTATTGAAGGTTTATTAAAAAACTTCGAATAAATGAAAATATTTTCATCATTTTTAGGAATATTTCAGTGAATTTCACTTATAATTCGTGAATTTGAAAAGTTTTTAGCCACTTTTTCTTCATATTCTAAAAACTGATCTTCTTATTTAGATCCCTGTCTTAAGTTGGTACGGATTGTGATCAAGCAAAGAATAACATGGAATGAAATCTGAATGTCATTTTTCAGTTTTGCTACCGTGTTATCTTCTAACACTTTGAAAATATTTTTCCTCAGATAATGAAGTACTGACGGGACACTTAAGACTTCGGAAAGCAGAAGTACCTTATTTCGGTTCCTTTTTAACTCTTCTGTAATTCTTACAGCCAAAAAACTGCGCAATTAGGCATGAATTCAGGTATTATAACAATAATAATATAACTCCACTTTTATCTCTGCTCCTCAATGGCGTAGATGAGTGCGCCAGACGAATTTAGACTCAGAATCTGGCATACCGGTGTGAGTGTATCGTGATTAGAATACCTAGTTGAACAATTCGCTTTTAAAACACATTTATGAGGCTCTCTAGCTACCACAAGAGAATATTCTGTGAATCGTCCATTTGAGGGCCGCTATTATGGCAACCTCACTACGAAATTTCAAGAAAAAACGGTCTGGGGGCAATATTTCTGTCGAAGAATATTGTATTGGTAATCTGAATAGATAAACGAACAGTTTTGTTTGGCTGAACATCAATCCAAACAAGACTGTACTAATTACGTTCACTCGGAAAAAAACATTCCAGACATGAAACGTTAGAAGTAAGAAGTCAAATTCCTAGGAATGACACTGGATAGTGTGGATACTGTGGAAACGCATGTTGATACTGCTACTGGCAGAGCTAATAGAGCTCTAATGGCGTGGAGACGTCTATGCGGCAAAAATTGGGGTTGTAACCCAAAAAAACTGCGATGGATGTACGTCATGACTGTGAGACCTATAATCATGTATGGGGCAGTAGCCTGGTTTGCCAAGGCAAGTCAGGTGATTACGAGGAAAATGCTAGATGAAGTACAGAGGCTTGCCTGTGTGTGCATCATTAGAGCTATGCGAACGTGCCCAACTAGGGCACTTGAGGTCATTACGGATGTCAAACCTCTACATTAGACTATCCTACAAGTACTCTCTGAACAACTACATCTCATCTGAGAACCTCTCTAGTGATGTAATGATCAAAAAATACAATTGCCACAGAGAGCGCACGAATGTCACTCATTGGTCCAGAACCTGCTGTGGTATAAGTAAATGTACCAATAAGAAGAATTATACTACTAAAGTTCCTTCGGAGGAACTAGCCTCGTTGACTTCATAGATATTGGATTTCATCAGATATCTGGAACTGGAAGGCAAGCTGTGAAAGATGTGGTATGAAACAGCTCTGTGAGGGGGCACAATAGACCTTGAGGTAGCAGTGAACTGTCACCCCTTTTTAAACCATAAATCTGATTAGATTGCCACAGTGACTACCTCTCTGGTTTGCGAACAATGAGGTATTTTCGGCATAATCATACTAAAGTTACATTCTGCTCGGGAATGTAACCTCTTCGCAAAGCTCATTTAATCATATTTATTACATTACTAGCAGACCCAACAGACGTTGTTCTGTATACACAAAAATTCATTCAATCGATCCAGCCGTTTAGTTGCAGAGTAGATGAATAACCTAAATAACGACTACAGCCCCATCTGTTGATCTGATTTGTGATCATAAACATACGGGCATCAGGCAATCCAAAATAATTCATACATCCCTCACACTTCGGTCCCTTCTCCTACCCGCCTAGTGCCTACCTTTTGATGTATTCATCATAATTGAATGATGTAAAAGGCAATTGCGTTCTATATTAAATACTGGGTATAAACGACGTTTTTAATTGGATAATGGATCAATAGCGTATTTTTAAAAAAATACTCCCAATTAATGCATAATTTGGGGAAACATTCGGATACCTTTAAAAAGTGATACCGAGTAAACCTTGAAAGATAGATTTATGCTATCGCGGTCTTTTTGTAAAAACTATTGAAAAGGTACATTTCCGTCATACATTGTTTCCATGTACGTCTTACGGTTTAGCAGCGCACCTGAAAATAGCTGGTTTTGGTACTCATATTTATCATCATTGAAGTTATAGTAGGTTTCCTCAATTTTCTCGGGTAAAAAGTATAGCCTATGTTACTCAGGGATAGTGTAGCATTCTAAGGGTGAAAGAAATATTGAAATCGTTCTAGTAGCTTATGAGTTAACTCGTATCAAACCCACAAACATACAAATCTTTCCTCTTTATAATATTAGTATAGACAAATCATACATTTTTTTGAGCCCTCGTTATACTTAAACGAGTGCTATATCTTTTTGTCCAAATGTCTGTAATTTTCGAATTTGAAGTTGGAAAAGTTCTCAAACGATAGGGTTTGGCTCCCTGATGACGGATCTGTGGTCAAATTCAATTCTGTTCGTGGGGTCGTCCGTTCGTTAGCACTATTACTTTCGAAAGGATTGTCCCACCAAATCGTAAAGGGTGTTCCATAAAATATGGCCATTCAAAATTTTTGTTCCTCAATATCTCAGACAAAACGAACCCCATCGAAATGAAATGTTGCGGCTATATGCAAGTTGGTCATAATGATCCTCATGCAAAATTTTGTGGCCATAGTGTGAACAGTACCATAGAAAATACAATTGGAAAATTGAGAAGAAGAACCTTCATATTATATTTATTTAATAAAGATTGATACACTGAATGTTATGTTATGTAAAATTTTTGTGGCCATTATAAGAGAACCATGGAAAATTCAATTTAGAATATTGAAAAAAATTAAATTTTTTATTATATTTTTACATATTCAATTTGTTGATTAATTTCTAGAATATAATTCCGATTGTGCTGAGATTCTGCATTTATTCATTTGGTATCAATTTCAAATCGCATATAAAATTTGAGGTAATAGTCTTGTTGCTCCACAAAAGAACGAGCGCTCTAAAGCTCCTGTTCATTGCAGTTTTCTTGTTTTGTTATCGTGGAAGCTTCACCCTGTAAAATCCTATGGTTTTAATTCAAAGAGCCTATATTGGTGTGGCAAGGACATACAAAATTCATGAAAGTGCGTTTTTTCAAATGTTATTTCTTGTTTATCCAAATATATGATATTGAATTAAATTCCTCTCGAAATAATTCACCATTTTCCAATACCCAAATTGTGGGGTTTTCGAAATCAGAAATGAAAACAAGTTTTCATACCAATATGGTACAGTTCTTTTTGTATAGGATATCCTTATAATGCCGAATTGACATTCTGCTGAATTGAGAAAATTTATGTATGTATGCACAACAGTACAATTTCCATCAAGGTATTAAACAAAAAACTCGAATGAAGTAGATAAATTTTTCAAGTGGTATTCAATGGAGTTTGATAAATTTTCCAATTGACATTCAATCCTGAAGAATCTGAAAATTCTTAAATTTGAGCGAGTTCAAATAGAAATATGATAGCCGAAACATTGTATTCGTAATATTTTTTTTATTCGATATGTATATCACTCATTTATTATCTCTTTAGAATGTTAATGACCTAGATTTATTACGATTCAATATTGAACTGGTAAATCGATAAAAAAAATCTATCAAATGCTTTTATATCTGCCGCAGAAAATCCAGAAAGTTGTTTAAATTTAACGTGAACGTAGTTGCCTGTGAATAACATGATTTTAATGAAATTATGAAATGGTGTTATCGATGACGTAACTTAATTGATTAGTTTTGAAATATTATTGAATATTTTCGAAATAAGAACGATTATTTCTTTTATTCTAGTATAATGTCATTGACCGATATTTCTCTCGATATCCTGTTATGTTCAAAGTTTAATTTCAATTTTGATTGAGGGAAAATTGAAGAAAGCCCTGATGTGAAGTAAAAAAAATTTGCGAGCTTGTGCATTTCAGAAAAACGATCATTCACCCTACGAACTTGAATATGCTAAAGTCCGAATGAATGAAAATGAAGACATGAAATTTTTAAAATATGTTCAAGATTGGTTTAGAAAAGACAAATGAATGAACTGGAGTGAATAGTTTTTGCTATATTTGTATTCAAACCTCTTATACGTAAGATGCTCAAAATAAGGCTTATTCAAAATTTGTGGCCATAGTGTAAACAGGACTATAGAAAATTCAATTGAAATATTTGAAAAGAAGAATTTCTATATTTCCATAACAGGATAACCGATACAGATGTTATTTATTTTGTGAATCAAAACTGATATACTGAATGTTTCAAGAGGATAGCATCATCATAGAATTAAATTTTTTCAATTATTCATTTTTTACGTATTTCATTTTTCGAATAATTTCTAGAATATAATTCCAATTTTGCTGAGATTTTGTATCAATTTGAAATTGCATATGGGATTTTAAGATATGGTCTCATTGCTCCACCAAAGAACGAGCTCAAAAGCTCCTGCTCAGAGCTTTTCATGAAAAATTCTATCGTAATATCGAAAAAAATTCAATTTATCCATGAAAAAACGATTGAGATGGAATCGAGTTGTAGAATGTAAATTATTGGCGAAATTTATGTTCATGCAAATTCTCAATTGTAATTTAACTAGTGCAATGAAAATTATCGAAAATTTTTGGGAAAAATGCTCGAATGCAAGTTAAGTTGAAAAAGAGCACAGTGCGCGGAGCGCTCGAGTGCCTTTACAGTTTAACTTGCATGAGAGCAGATTTGTCGAAAATGATCGATTCATTTTCATTGCAAGAGTTAAATTTAATAAGAAAATTTTGTGAATCCATCAAATCGTATTGTGTCGCTGTAAGTTGCTGTCAGTTTTCATGTTACTCTAATAAGTAATAAACGTTCATAATTACGTCTGCATTTATTTTGAAGGACCTGATAATTTTGCACAAGTGCGAATTATCGATAATTTGCACTAATGCAAAATTATCGCCTGATTGTATGCTCATGGCTAAAACAACAATAAAAAATCAGTCGGAACATTGTTGTCTGTCGAATTTGACAGATGAATAAAATTTTCAAAAGAAATTTGAAATTAGAACTATTAATTTTAATATCTTTAGCTATCGATTGTTCAGTTTTTGCTTTCATATATCTAGTATCAATCTCGACTTTTATAGAAAACTAGCTGACCCAGCAAACCTAGTTTTGCCACCAGATGTAGCTTCACTTTTAGCCCGAATGCCAAAATCATTATAATCTATAGGTACTTTATCACTGCTTGATTAGTCGTAAGAAAAAGGAAAGCCTCTTAATTTTTCTCAACATTTTTTGGAAATACAGTAGAACTTCCCTATAACGAACTTCTGTATAACGAATTTCGTACAAGACATTGCACCTTGAATCCAAATTCCATGTTAAAACACCTCTAAAAGAAGTTAATCCTCTCTATGACGAAATATTCAAAAAACATCACTCTTTGAATGAGCATTGGTAAGAAGGTATAAGGGTGGGTTTTTCCGAATTTTTCGGGGCGTATGTAATAAATCCAGACCTTAAACTAAATCATTACGGCAGGCAGAGAGATCCTTCATGAAACAGTTTTAAATACACCCCTGACTGTTTGGATTCAATCTAGCCAATACGAAAATGTCTAAAAGTAAGTGCTTAAGTTTGAATGATAAACTTAAATTTATCAATGAAGTCGACAGCGACATTGCCGACTACAGAAACAAATTTTCTGTATAACGAAATTTCTTTATAACGAATTTTTTGGCGGATTTAGCGCTTTCGTTATAAAAAATTTCCACTGTAATTTACTGTAAGAACCTTGCACTAACAATTTGAACAAAACAAAAAAGAATTGTCCTGTTTTATTAATTTGGATGTTGAGGTAAGAGTCTCATCGCTTCACCAATGAACGAGCGCTCAAAAGCATCTGCTCAGGGCTTTTTCGTTGGACGAACTGCAACATTTTAAGTGCGACTGTTGCAAAATTATTCATCTGAAAATTTTATTCATCTGTCAAATTCGACAGACAACAATGTTCCGACTGATTTTTTATTGTTGTTTTAGCCAATGAGCATACAATTAGGCGATAATTTTGCATTAGTGCAAATTATCGATAATTCGCAATTGTGCAAAATTATCAGGTCCTTAAAATAAATGCAGATGCAGACCTAATTATGAACGTTTATTACTTATTAGAGTAACATGAAAACGGCAATGTGACATCAACTTACAGCGACACAATACGATTTGATGGATTCACAAAATTTTCTTATTAAAATGCAATTTGCAATGAAAATGAATCGATAATTTTTGAAAAATCTGCTCTCATGCAAGTTAAACTGTAAAAGGCACTCGAGCGCTCCGCGCACTCGTGCTCTTTTTCAACTTAACTTGCATTCGAGCATATTTCCCAAAAATTTTCGATAATTTTCATTGCACTAGTTAAATTACAACTGATAATTTTTTCTTATCCTTCTTTGCCATTTTCTTATTTCTTATTGGAAAAATTAAAAAATAGAGTCAACTCACCAGATCTGGAGGGACTCGGTATAGGACTTTTACTCTTTCCATTCTCAACTTTGTCGATATTTCTAGGCGTGGACATCATTCTGAAAGTCGAAACTGCACTAATGAACACAAACTTCTTTCAAAATAACTCGAAATGCTATCAAACCAGAACCGGTCTCACATTCAAGTTCATACAAAAACAAATGCTACAAATTCTGCCGGTTTCTCTTACATATTTAAGAAGCACTAGTGATGATGAAATACAAATATGATGTTGTTTATAATTTTTCAATTGATAATTTCGATGTAAATAAAATCGTTGCAACACGAATAATATCGTGTGTTTGCATTTATCTTGAGACAAATTTGCGTTGTTCTTTAATTTATGGTAATTTCGTTGATTTGAAGATCTTTGGTCGTGGAAAAGCTAAAAGTATCGTTTTTTATTGAGGATGTTCCTAAATTAACGTTACGAACGAAAAAGGGAAATTTCATGAAAAATTAATAATAGTCCGGTCAATTTAAACAATTGAAATAAAGAAAATTCCGACAAAGCCAAATTTTTGTAGAGACCTTAGGTTTACCACAAGGAATAAAGTCTCAAAAGTCCCCATCAGTCCCATGTGAGCTTAGGGACTTATTCGGGGTCAAAGGTCAAAATTTTAGGTTTTTGGATTTTTCTCGAAAACGGTAAGTTTTATCGAAAAAGTACCTCGGAGCAAAGTTGTAGATCTTAAAATTCTCTATAAAAATGGTTCCTATGATTTTTTCTCTAAGACCCACTATTTCCCAGATATTGCGCTTGTAAGAATCATGTTCTACATAGTATGCACACATATGCCACGTATATACATATTTAGGTACTCAAGCAAGCAAAAATGCCTACTCGTGCCTCTTCTATGTATACATTATACTATTCTAAGAAAATTTACTCTAAAATTACCGCCGGTCCCTTACCTTTACGTAATTTTTGAAAAATATGTTCAGTATTACGTAGACATTATGGTCATACAGTTACGGTAGTATTTGATGGCTACAGTGACACAACAAAAAACATAAAAGCTGCAGAACAACGTCGTCGTGCTACAAAAACATCCTCAGGTACCGACATAATGTTTGACGAATTTATGGCAGTTCCAGTTAATCAACAACATTTTTTTGCAAATATTAATAATAAATCTCGTTTTATTTCTATGTTGAGTAACAAATTAACAGCTGAAAATATTGCCGTGAAACAAGCTCCTAATGACGCCGATGTCCTCATAATTGAAACAGCAATAGAACAATTTAATGCAAGAAAAACAGCTATTGTAGTGGGTGAAGATGTTGATTTATTAGTACTACTCACTGCAAGGACTCCATCTGATAAAATTATTTACTTTTTAAAACCTGGGAAGGCGCAGCAACGGACAGAAATATATTCTTCAAAAAGTTTATCAGCTTATCCGAAATGACAAAACTTTATTTTATTTTTACATGCGATAACCGGATGCGATACTACGTCAGCAATGTTTAGAAGGGGCAAAAAATTCAGTATTAAAATTATTTGAAAAAAATGATTTGATTGACTGCGCAAAAGTATTTACAGAAATTAATTCTTCACCTCAAATACTAATTACTAAAGGAATTCGGTTTCTTCTTGCGGTTTATAGAGCTCCAAAAAAAATTGATTGCATAGATACGTACAGGTATTTAACATTCGTAAAAAATACACGAAACAAAAAGCAAGTACAGCTATCTTGTCTTCCTCCAACATCGGCATCTGCTACTCAACATTTGTTTCGAGTATACTATCAAGTTCAGACATGGCAAGGCAATGAACTGATCCCTGAAGACTGGGGTTGGAAATTGATAATAATACTTTGGAACCGATTCGAACTTTACTGCCCCCTGCTCCAGAAAAACTTCCTAACACTATTTTTTGCAATTGCAAGAAAGGTTGTAGTGCCAAATGTGGCTGTAAAAAAGTAGGATTGCAGTGTTCTCCAGCGTGTACCAATTGCCAAGGTGTCTCTTGCTCAAATGTTCAATTAAATACAAGAGAGGAAGATTCATGTGATTTTGATGAAGAGACAACTGATTCATCTTCATTTGAACAATTTCTAAGCGTTCATCAACAGGAAGGAGAAGAAGAAGAAGAACAAGAAGAAATTGAAGAAAACATGATTGTTGAAGTTGAATTTGAAGAGTATGAGTCAGATTAAAGTAATAAAAAAAAGTTAGAACGACAGTTAAACTCAGTAACCCATATCAATAATCTTCATACTATTAAATAATTATTGTTCCTGAAAATAACGTCATAAAGGTTCGTGGAATCGGCTTACCGGGGATACCACGTTAAAAAAATGCGCCGAGTACACTACCTCACAGGTGGTGTGGAAATGTGTGCATATTATGTAGAACTTGATTCTTACAAGCGCAATATCTGGGAAATAGTGAGTCTTAGAGAAAAAATCATAGGAACCATTTTTATAGAGAATTTTAAGATCTACAACTTTGCTCCGAGGTACTTTTTCGATAAAACTACCGTTTTCGAGAAAAATCCAAAAAACCTAAAATTTTGACCTTTGACCCCGAATAAGTCCCTAAGCTCACATGGGACTGATGGGGACTTTTGAGATTTTATTCCTTGTGGTAAACCTAAGGTCTCTACAAAAATTTGGCTTTGTCGGAATTTTCTTTATTTGATCACTATTTTTATGTCTAAAATGACCGGACTATAAGTTAAGATAATTTATTGATATTCCAGAATTCATTGTAGTGCATACATCACAGGATCCATTAAAAATTATAAGCATTTCTCATCATTGTCAGAATATAAAATAGTAAAAATAACTCAATGAAGATACACAATCCCCAATTGACACAGAGTAGCATTGTCAAAATACAGGGTATCTATAAACAAACGCGAGGGACTTAGGAAGATGATTCCTCGATGAAAATAAGCAGGGGTATTTTAGAAAAATTTCTTTCGAAATCGACCTCCCTTCCAAAATACAGCCTTTGGAAGGCGATGACGAGTTGACATTTTTGAATTTTTTAGGAGTCCTAAAAACACTGAGTCATAAAACCATACATAACACAATTCATTAAGTGGATGTGACTCATCCAATTTTTTTGAACCCATAACTTTATTAGTAGGGTTTGAAAATAACAACCCCTTATGATTTTCCTTCAAAAATTGTTTTCGTGGGGTAGATTTTCTGAAAATAAAATTCTCTTACGGTCTCCCATTCAATTCTGGAGAATAAAAGTCTCCTTAAAAATTCTGATAAAGTCGATACTTTTCTCGGAAAAAATAAAAACTTACAAGCAGTAAAATGATCACTGTTCATTCCATTTCATCGTATGTTCCATAAAATGAATATTCTAAGATATTTTTTATGCTCAAAATTGATTTTATCAATTATGCTTATTAATCGAAAGAAAGTTCTATTCGTGAAATTAAAATATTACAGATATAATTTTCTTCCGGAAAGATTTATGATACATCCTTATCTCCTGTCATAGACATACAATACTTTAGAATATTCATTCTATGGAACACTTATATCGAGCAGTTACCATAACTGCTCAGAAAAAAACTCAAAATAAACAATTGCCTAGTTGGCATGTTTCGTCAAAAGTTTGGTATTTGGTAAGGATTCCAATATTGTATAATACTTGTTAAACTATAGCTGCCGTAGTTCAAATTTATTTTCGATTGCCTTTGAATACACTTTTTCTTGAACTGCTTTCCAGTAAAAAAGTCCAATGGATTCAAGCCACGAGATTGGACCAGAACGTCCGATCCATCTTCCGGTAAAAAATGTTACCAGAAAAAAAATTTCCAGAGAAATTTCTCCGGAAAAATTTTTTCTGGAAAAATGATTTTCTCTGGAAATTTTTTTTTCTGGTAACATTTTTTTCCAGAAGATGGATCGGACGTTCTGGTTCAATCTGGTGGCCGGCCCGTTCACCGGACTTCAGTCCATTGGACTTTTTTATTAGGAAGTAGTTTAAGAGGAAGTGTATTCAAAGGCAATCGAAAATAAATTCGAACTATGCAGCTACAGTTTAACAAGTATTATACCATTTTGGAATCCTTACTATATGCGAAAACTTTTGACAAAACATGCCAAACTTGCGTAGTACATTTTTTTCAATACAGTCAGATGAAACTAGGCAATTGTTTATTTTGAATTTTTTTCTGAGAAGCAAGCCCTATTTTTATGAAACCTAGAGTAGCTGTGATCCAAATTTTGATTACAGTTTAGACAAGCGTTATTCAAGGTTACACAGCAAAAAAGAGAGTTGAAAAAAGTTGATATTTGTGGCAACAGGAGCGAAAAGACTGTCATAGGGTGTGAAATTTTGCGTGTTTTTTTGAATGCCCATTATTTGTGAATCATGCAACTCAGATTTATTTAATATTTTTCTGACAACCACCATTACTTGCCTTTTCACCCGGTTCCAAGTTGACGTCGAGTTTTGGGACACCCTGTATGCATAAACAAGAAATTTATAAATATAAATAGAGGGAAATATCAGAATGTTTAGTTTTTTCAAGGCGTCCACGCAATCATTCTTGTAGTTTAAGCCAGCAACTATTCGAACTGCTCGGGGTTGACAATAGATCTTAAGGTCAAGGTTATACGGTGTATGTCGAAAAAAAACATAAAAGACTTACCGTAAAACGGGGATACTTTGTGACAGTTTTTGAGGTTTTCACACATTTTTAAACACTTCTTGAGCAGATTTAAAGTGGAAAAAATACACAGTAAATATCTGTCCTGTCGGTACACAATGAGAAGGGTGTCCCGTAAAGACCACGTCAAACGAAAACGGAAAGTAGATCAGAATGTGCTCTATTTGATGTGAAAAAATCGTTCATATGAAAGTCTCACAGTTTTCGAGATATTTGATGTTTTATGAATGAATGTTGAATTTTTTCACTTCAAATGCTTTCTCTCTTGCAGAAGCTACAATTAAATACTTTTCGAATCAGTTTTTTCCATAAATATTGTTGAATGATTACTTCAATTCATGCAATGAAAAATAGCACAAAATATTATACAGGGATTCTGAAAAAAAATTTGAAATTCTTGTTTTGAAGGAAGTGTTTTTTTGTACTGAACTCTATCTGACGTGGTGTAAAAAAAAAACTAGAGCTTTTCTGCATATTACGTTAAAAAGTTGCCCACTTTGGGAGGATTCCGAAAAGGTAAAATACAGGTGATAAACTTTTTCAGAAAAAAAGATATTCGAATGTTTATCGAAAATGGAGCATTTCTGTGAAAATTTGATTTTTTCACATTTTCCACAAATACTTTCATTTTGCAGATTCTGCTGTAACTTATTGAATAATTCTCTTGAAAAATGTCAGTTAATCCTTAAATTACTTATAAAGTGAAATTATTCATTAATTGCAATGATATACGTAATAACGCACAGGACCTTCAACATCAACAAATCTATTATGAAGAAATATTATAAAAATATTAATAATAAAAATTCAGGATTGTTATTAAAGCAAATACTCAAAATGACCACCCCCTTCGCTAATACATTCCCTGCATCTATTGAGAAATGATCTTTTCAAACCATATAAACTTCTCTCCGCTAGTTTGGCTGCTGAAATACGAATGCGGTCCCTTAGTTGTGCTTCATCTCTTGTGGGATTCGAAGAAATTTCATTTTTTAGAAAACCCCAGTAAAAAAATCCAGAGGATTTAAGTCTGGTGAACGGGGAGGCCACGAAATTTCACCGCCCCTTCCGATCCGCCGGTGATGATATGTTTGGTTTAAATATTCCCTAACATGACGACTGTAGTGTGCTGGGCACCCGTCGTGTCGAAACCATAGACTACGTCGCATTTCCAGTGTTACATCTTCTAAAAGTAAGGGTACACTGTTCCTTCCTTGTTTAAATAGTTGGTGCCGTTTAACGTTTGCGGCAATTCTGTCGGACCGAATATTTTTCCATCCTATATTCCAGTCCATAAATTCACCGTAAATCGATATTGGGATCTATCTTGCCTTATATTGTGCGGTTTCTCGATGTTCCAACTATGAAGGATATGCAGATTAATATACCCGCTTTGAGTGCAGGAAGACTCATCAGTCCAAGGATATTATTGAAAAAATCGGGATTTTCTGTATGTTTCAGCAACATTTGTTGACAAAATTCTACTCGAGCTTGATAGTCTCTTGGTAGTAGGTGTTGAACTCGCTGAATATGGTAGGGGTGATATTGGTGTTTCTTCAGGATTCTATGGGCACTTGATTTTGATATGCCTGTCATGAGCTCTATCATTCTGGTTGATACTGGAGGATTATCTTCGACTTCATCCAAAATGGTGTCATCATCCACGATCGAAGGCCAGCCACTACTTTTACGACTCCCAGGAACTCTTCCTTTGACAATTGCATTATGGGTCCGGATAAAAACTTCGTAATTGGGATGTCGGCGATTGGGGTACCGCTCTGAATAAAGCCTCGATGCTGCTCTAGCATTAAGACGTACTTCTCCATAAATAAGGTGCATGTCGGCGTATTCTCTTGCAGTGTACGAAACATTTTCTGAAGACATTTTACCCAGTAAACTGTTACGCATTAACTAGATGGACGTTTCCATAGATACCTTAAGTATCTTAAGATTGAATCATTGAATCGCATCACATCATACGATGTTCGAGAGTTCTTTAGGCAAAGAAAAAGAAATAAAAAACTCAGTGAGTGAATTGGCATCTTAATAACTTTTTATTTATTTGTTGATTGATTATTTTCAGCAGGAAATGCAAAATGAAGGAATTTGTGGAAAATGTGAAAAAATCGGTTTTTTGCAGAATTGCTCCATTTTCGATAAACATTCGAATATCTTTTTTTCTGAAGAAGTTTATTACCTGTATTTTACTTTTTTGGAATCCTCACAAAGTGGGCAACTTTTTGACGTAATATGCAGAAAAGCTCTAGTGTCTTTTTTTTACACCACGTCAGATAGTGTTCAGTAAAAAAAACACTTCCTTCAAAACAAGAATTTTAAATTTTTTTTTCAGAATCCCTGTATAATATTTTGTGCTATTTTTCATTGCATGAATTGAAGTAATCATTCAACAATATTTATGGAAAAAAAAACTGATTCGAAAAGTATTTAATTGTAGCTTCCGCAAGAGAGAAAGCATTTTAAGTGAAAAAATTCAATATTTTCATAAAACATCAAATATCTCGAAAACTGTGAGACTTTCATATGAACGATTTTTTCACATCAGATAGAGCACATTCTGATCTACTTTCCGTTTTCGTTTGACGTGGTCTTTACGGGACACCCTGTATAATATAGTTGAAAAAATTATTTTGATATAGTCTTTTTCGAATTTGAAATTGTCACAATTTTACCCCGTGCTTCGGGGTAACATTGTGGCAAAGCATTATTCGAATCAGAGCACAATAATACCCCTGGCTTTTGAGTATAAAATTACTAAAAATTAAAAAAAAGTATGTGCTCATATTTTCTGGATAAAAAAAAACATGAAGTAACTTCAACTTTCATTGAAAACAAAAATTAATATTCTGAACAAGAACGAAAACATGTAATGGGCTGAAATAAGAGTTAATATTAAGATTGAATGAGAGTAGGCATAAAACTATACATTCACAAATTTTACAAACTGCAAAATTTTCCTGGGATTACAAAATTTCTAAGTGATCAGGTAAGTCTTGTAATGAGAATTTTTTCCTTTTTTTTCTCTTTTCCTTCAAAATTTGTTTTAGTTATTGCCAGTAGTCAATCACGCAAAAATCCCCAACTTGTGCAAAATGGAATTCTTTATTATTCGTTGCTCTTAAAAAGCTTATACTGCTTTTAATTTTCTGCAGCCTTTTTTTAAATATCTTGTACCAGCGTTTTCAGTAGCATGGGATCTCTGTAAGCTCTTGCTCCCAAGCGTCTCTTATATGTTTGAGGCATTCTGGCAAGATTTTGGTCGCAGTCTACATGCAAAAATTTAAAAAAAATAATATGTAATTATTTGGAAAACGTTGTGACATGTCACGATGTTACCCCATGCTGCGAACTTTTTTTGTTTTCTTCGAAAAAAAGATATTAAAATCAATGATTCTTGACTATAATTTCGAATATAATACACTACTGGAAAAAATTAAAGGATCAAAAAAAATTCCAAATTTTTCGGCAATTTTCAACATGCCGTAACTTTGAGAGGAATGGTCGTACAATAAAATTAAAAAAAGGAAATTGTAGCTCCAAGTGTCTAGTTTTTGGATTAGAACTTCAAAATGTTTTGGTGTCATCGGTTGTTGAGTAATCTTGAAGAGACCATCATCAAAAAAAAATTCGAAATTTTTTTCAGTTTTTTCCTTGGTCTACGGGCTTGGAAAAATTTTTTTTTGCTCAATCACTATGAGGATTGGATAGTTTTTTCATTCTGTTTTAATCTCATATTCTATAGATTTTGGTATATCCACTTCTTGCCAAGATATCGGCCTTCAAATGAAAAAGGATCCTTTTGCCTTTGAATATCGATACCTCGGCAACCAATGATTGCACAGAAAGCTGAAGGTGGGTTTCAGGAACTTGAATGAATTCCCTTCAACGGTTAGCCATTGCTTTTCCGAATAAAAAATTATTCTTTCTGTCACATGAATTTGAAAATGCAACAAAAAAGGTCTTTTCGTGGTGTTTTCGGAATACGAGCGCTGGATCGAAAATATTGTGGGAACAGAAAATGTTAAGTGTGCATTTTCCAGTTCAATAAATCCACAAAAATCTCACAAAGAGCCAAATTAATCCAGCCAACCGTTTTCGTGTTTCACCCGATCAAATTTCTGAAAAAATTAAAGGATCACGTTTCCTGCTCTGAAAAGCTCAAAACCTTTATTATCTCGGAAAAACAAGAAAAAAAAATCACGACCCTTTTCAACGATTTCATTGCAGAAAGATAATGAACTTTCAAAATAGAAAAAAAATTCTCGAAAAAATCGAAAAAAAATTCTCGAAAAAATCGAAAAAAAATTCCTACTGTTCCAAAAAATATGAGGAAAATTTTTTTTTTATTTTTATTTTTTTTGAGAATTTTTTTTTTTTTTGAAAGTTCAATAACTTTCTGTAATGAAATTGTAAAGAAAAATTGGCGAACTTTTTTTTTCTCGTTTTTTCAAGATATAAAGGTGATGAGCTTTTCAGGGCAAGAAACGTGATCCTTAAATTTTTTCAGAAATTCGATCGAGTGAAACACGAAAACGGTTGGCTGGATTAATTTGGCTCTTTGTGAGATTTTTGTGGACTTATTGAACTGTAAATTGCACACTTAACATTTTCTGTTCCCACAATATTTTCGATCCAGCGCTCGTATTCCGAAAACACCACGAAAAGACCTTTTTTTGTTGCATTTTCAAATTCATGTGACAGAAAGAATAATTTTTTTTTCGGAAAAGCAATGGCTAACCGTTGAAGGGAATTCATTCAAGTTCCTGAAACCCACCTTTAGCTTTCTGTGCAATCATTGGTTGCCGAGGTATCGATATTCCAAGGCAAAAGGATCCTTTTTCATTTGAAGGCCGATATCTTGACAAGAAGTAGATATACCAAAATCTATAGAATATGAGATTAAAACAATGAAGAAACTATCTAATCCTCATAGTGATTGATCAAAAAAAATTTTTCCAAGCCCGTAGACCAAGGAAAAAACTGAAAAAAATTTCGAATTTTTTTTTGATGATGGTCTCTTCAAGATTACTCAACAACCGATGACACCAAAACATTTTGAAGTTCTAATCCAAAAACTAGACACTTGGAGCTACAATTTCCTTTTTTTAAATTCCTTGTACGACCATTCCTCTCAAAGTTACGGCATGTTGAAAATTGCCGAAAAATTTGGAATTTTTTTTGATCCTTTAATTTTTTCCAGTAGTGTATGATAACTACAGGAGCAAATGAACCTATTTACGATTTTAACTGACAATATTTCAGATTTGGCTGTGCAGACGAAAGTTTCCGGCTTTTGAAAAAATCGACAGAATCGGTATGCTCTTCTCATGGCAGTCTACAAGTTACTAGAGAGGCCTACCACACTTATGAAAATATATTTGATTGGGCTGAGATATGTGCTATCGCACGGCGACAAAAAAAATTCTCTATGCGCGCGAAACTTGGAAAATATTGGGCAGTTTGTTTCGATTTGCGTATTGTCACAAAGTTACCCACTAGTCACAAAGTATCCCCAATTTACGGTAGCCTAATCGTTTTATGAATTATACTAATTTAACGTGAATTATCTGCTGTTTTGGCAATTACCTTTTTACTAAAACGAAAATGGTGTCACGACTGTTTTTCCAGCAATCCGTGCCATTGAGAAATCCAATCAGTTCATTATGTGAATAAGTACACGGTTAAGCAAGGTGTTATTAAGGTATTGAGTTCCAAAATCATTACTCCATTTGTATTCCAGGACAGGATTCGAAGAAAACCAGGAAGCTATAGATTTTACAGGGGCAGAATTACTATCTAGCAGAGCTGTGCCGAGCACTGAAGAAATCTCGAGCACTAAGCCCTTATTTTTTAGGAAATGCTCGCGATTACTAAACACTTTTGGAAAGTAATTCGTTTACACAAGCACCGAGCACTAAGCACTTCTCAAAATGAATCTTTGTATTTTCATCCAAATGTCTCTTAGTTTGAAATTTTGACTTTGATGTCTTGATTTTTTCTTTCGAGTGATATCGTGTTTTGAACTGGGCATAATTGAAATTGACAAAAGTTTTCTCTCAGCAAGTCCAACATTGTCGTTCACAGGCAAATATAAATTACCATAACGTCATATAAAAAAATTGGAAGAAAAGCATGTGGTCTCGAAACTGAATATAAAATTATAAACGTTATAGAAAGACAATGACGCCTTGGCAACAAATCAGATGGATTTTTTTTTTGTGGCGATGCTAGAAAAAAATGCTGTCTGCAATGAAAAAACGTTTTCTGAGCTCTTTATATCATTCATCAAGTGAACAGACTATACCTTGAATATTCGCCAATAAATAACTTGAAAGAATGATTATAGGAACTTGCATACTATATCAGATAAAGGTCGTATTGTTCCAAAAAATTCGCCTACAACATTACAATTTGTTCCCCGAGTCATAATAATGAGAACATAAAGACTTTTTTTTAACACCAGAGTTATAATGAAGGAAAAATTTAACAACTTAGATATCCATAAAGGTGGACTGAAAAAAATTTATATTTTCGTTCTATGTCTATTCCAATCAGTCGAAAGTCCGTCATTTTCATGTTCCGACGATTCCATAAAGCTTAGTGCTTGGCAATTTCTGAAAGTGCTTGGGAGCATTGTGGTGCTTAGGAGCCCTTTTTCGAATTACTAAGCACTAAGCCCTCTCAAAAAACTGGCGAAGCACCAAGCACTTAGCACTTGTTCAATCTAGTGCTCGCGAGCACAGTGCTTACGAGTAGTGTTGGGAATAATTGAGTACTTTCAATAACCGAGTACTCGATGATCGAGCGATCCAAATAACCCAGTGATAATCGAGCGATTTTTCGCCTGATCCTCACCCTCGGTTACATTCGTAATCGCCCGAGTTGCAAGCGATCATGCTAACCGCTTGTCGCTCATTCAGCGCTGTACGGCCTCACGTTCATTGCGTTGTGAGTTGTGCGACTTTGTTTATACCTACTGCCCTCGAAATTGAAGCTCGCGTGTGTCGTATTGTATGATTATCATGGGTTCAAAACAGAAGTCCGCTGTATGGAATTATTTCCATAAAAATAACGATAAGAAATTTTCGACTTGCAATATTATTTGTAGAAAAGTTTTGGCTCATTATGGCAGTACTTCAAATTCAAAGCAGCATTTAAACCGGCTTCATCCGACATTAAACTTACAGAACAACAAACAGTACCATGTGAAACTGTTTCTTCAGGTAGCAATGAAAATGCACAACATTAAGCTAATCCTGGAACTTCCGGTAATGCTATACTGTTCAAAGACCAGCCAAACAATTGAAACTCTTCGTGTCTACTTCTGGAAATGTTCTTTCAAATACAAAAATGGCGAAAATCGATGCAAGTTTGGTGAAAATGATAATAAGAACTATCGGATGAGAATTCACTCAAAGATCGCGATTATCTATGCTTAATGCCGGGCGAAAACATCGAATATAGGGCTTGTACTCAACCATTCAAATAACCGACATAACACAGCCCGATAAGATATAACCCGTCGCTCGAGAAATCGAATTGAATAACACATGACTCATTTCGATTATCGAGTGACGAGCGGTTTTTTTGATAATCGAGTAGTGTCGATTATTTGAATAATCGAGTACTCGAGTGATTTTCTACTCGAGTGATCCCAACACTACTTACGAGCACAAAAGTGCTTCGAGTGCTTTCACGAGCACTAAGCACAAGACTTCGGCACAGCTCTGCTATCTAGCAGAACTTTTCAAGTCCAAAACACAATTTTTCGTAACGGCTAATACGAGAGGATCCTCAAGAAATGGCTGCACATCCTCACAGGGCTCCTCAGGAAACAGTTGGTGCGATTCTTCGCACTGCGACAAATGAGATAGGTATTATTTTCCTAGGAGACTTCGCTCTTAAGTCGGCTGGCGTCAATTTAGTACCGCCCATTAAGGTGAGAGCAATCAGTAAAATAATTCAGTTTATGAACATCAAATCGAAATGAAAATGTAAACACGTCGCATCAAGAAAGTAAACACTAACAGAAGATGTTGCCAAACTGACAGAAGTGTCTGTAACAGACGCAAGCCATTAGTATCAGAAAAGGGGAGCGGTATATCCATGATCTCAGTGGGGAATAAAGATACGGCACGAGTTCGCAACGCCGGAAAATCATCCGTGCGTATAAACAGATTTTATCTTCTGCATAAGAAATGCGTGAAGGCAACTTTAAGTTTACTTTTTACTCTGAGTTAGGACCATCTGTTACCAAATAAGATAATTTTCATGGAATCGAACTAACATTTTCACACTTTCTTGAGATAACCTATGATCACTACATAGTTGGTGTCTAGGTCATACTAGAAGTTTATCACCGAATAATTTTTAAAAACTATGATTTTTATTTTTATTTAATTTTTTTATATATAGGAGGTAGGAATACAAAGAGGTTTTTCAACCCATAAACAGTATTCACAAATTATACTTAGAAATAATAAAATCCATACAATCAACAAACATAGTCTACAATGAATTAACCCTAGTGCTAATGTACTTTTATGCCACAAAAACAGAAAACAAGTAAAATTTCATTGAAGGTCGTTCTGTGACAACTGTTTTTGAGAAGTTTTTTGAATTGAGGAAGGAAAGCATTGAATAGATCAACGTCAGCGAACTCTAAGTTGAAAGTCGTCAAGACTCTACAAATTGGGGAGTTTGCGTGAGGTTCAAACGAAGGAAAGGAATAGAAAAAGTTTTATGATGTCCCTTACTAAAGGGTTTTCCAATAAGAGGTGTTATTTTGATATTCAAAGAAAAATGCCATTTTTCAAAATAAATGATCGGGTGTTTATTTAATTATAAAGAAGAAGCTATGCCGTTAATAGTGGAAAATAACATCAGGCAAATGACCACCACGACCACGCTTACAGGACCAATTCATCGCAAAGTGGCTGCCCTATGTCCTCGATAGCTTCACGAATTCCATCTTCGAGGTCTTGAATCGACGCTGGGCTATTGGCGTAGACCTTCTCTTTCACGTGGCCCCAAAGGAAGAAGTCGCAAGGTGTTAAATCACAAGATCTCGGTGGCCAATTGTGATCACCTTTTCGAGAGATAACACGGTCCGGAAACTTTTCCCGCAAAAGATCAATGGTTTCATTGCTTGTTTGGCACGTAGCGCCGTCTTGTTGAAAGTAAACGTTGTCCAGATCAATACTATCCAATTTCGGCCATAAAAAATCATTTATCATCTCTCGATAGCGAAATTCATTCACCGTTACTGTTCTTCAACACTTTCGGCCACAACAGCAATATTCTCGGCTGTTCTTGAGCAACGTGCACGGGTTTTATTCTTCACATCACAACAGCTCGAATTTTTTCAGCAATTTCTTTATTGCGGTCCGACAAGGTGCTTCACAACGACCCAAAAATGTTCGAGTTTTACGAACCGTCTCTGCCAAATTTTCACCATTTTCATAGTGAATTGTAATAATTATTTCAATGCGTTCTTGAAGCATGTATCGTTCCATTCTTATTAATGGCTTAATTCCTACTTGTCAAATGTCCAAAAATAACAGCTTTTTCTCTTATTGGAGAACCTTTTATAGGTAAGTTCTAGTTACTTTATCACATTCATCGTAACGCCGGCACTGGTGAAATACCTATGTGGTGTAATTTTGTGGAAATTTTGTTAACATCGACCAAATATAATAAAAACCTGTCCTCAGTTTTTTGGTAACAATTTTCGTTGAACAACTTCTTCGAATAGGTAAGTACACAATGAGATCAATGAAGGCTTTTAAATATCAGATAATTTTAGTAGATTTTATTATTTCGGTGACATCACCTTCAGTTTTTTCGCCCACTTAAATTTTTCGAAAATTGTGGCTTTTCAAGTGATTCTTCTAATTCTCACATCTTGAAGTTCTTGATGAATTTCGTTTTTTAACTGCGACTACCCCTCTAGCCGCAACCCCTAACAGCTCTCATTTTTCAATAGGGAAAAGGGGTCGAGCAGCACCTTTTTTGGAAGGCAATTCAATTATGAACTTCTCTTCATTTGTATTTTTTTCAAGTTATCTCGTGAATATCTGTACATTATATGTTCTCTAAGTAAAAAGTAAGATGTTTTGAGTTGATTATATCAAAGTCTTCCTCACTTCATCGGTTCTTGTTCACAAAATCGATTATTATCTGTAGGCTGTAACATGTGGAGTGAAAATCAATGTGATATTTGTTATAAAATCTTTTTTTTCCTCTCGTTCAAACACATAAGGTGACAATAATGAAGAAATGAGAACAATATCAGCTTATCAGTCATGCCGAGAAGACGTTTGACTCCTGTGCAACTGGACCAAATCATACGGTGGATACAGAAAGGTTTGTCCCAGCGAGAAGTGTCCCGGCGGTTAAATGTTCCGCAAAGTGTCGTGAGTCGGGCTTGGAATAGGTTCATCCAAAACGACTCAGTAGCTTATGTTCCTGGTGGAGGTCGGCAGCGCAGTACAGCAGCTGCCCAAGATCGTCTTTTGATCCTCAATGCTAAGAGAAATCTCACTTACCCGGCGTCGCGGCTCAATAGATCACTGAGAGTTGCAACAGGTGTTCTAATTTCAAACCAGACTGTAAGACGACGACTACATGTTCGTGGTTTGAGAGCACGTAGGAGGGTACAACATCCCCGTTTGAATAGGGAACACCGGGTTCATCGACGGCAATGGGCTGAGGAGCACCGCAATTGGACACTTGAAGATTGGAGCCTATGTTTATTTACGGATGAGTCTAGATTTCATTTGGTCAACTCTGATGGACGTATTCTTGCTTGGAGGGAAAGAGGTCGAAGGTATGCAGAACAGTTTATGGTACCCAAGCAACAACTTTTGGCGGAGGTTCTATATGTGTATGGGTAAGCATTTGTTTGAACCAACGCACAGAGTTGGTTGTTGTGCAGAACACCACCATGACCAGCCAGAGATATCACGATATGATTATTGAACCCATAATTGTTCCGTTTGCGGCTGCCGTGGGCGAGATTTCATTTTAATTGACGATAATGCCCGTCCACACCGTAGTCGCCTGGTTAATGAAGCGCTAGAAACTCATGCTATTGATAGGATGGACTGGCCAGCTCGCTCTCCAGACATGAATTGCATCGAACATGTCTGGTCTGAGATGTCTAGACAATTGTCAACCTTAGAACAACCGATCAATAACCTGGGGGACCTTTCTAACGCTTTACGGGATATTTGGACGAATTTGTCCCAAAATTTAATAAATCGTTTAATCGAAAGTATGCATCGTAGGGTAGAATGCTTGAGACGAGCTCGTGGGGGACCAACTAGGTACTAGCTTAACCGAAACTTCAGCCTTCTTGTGGTTTCATCATAAAATTTTTATGTTATTCAAACACAGAATTTTGAATGTTCCTAATAAAGTCTTTTTTTCTCTCCAACTTTCCATTTTTTCATTATTTTCTCAAGTGAACCATATTATCAACTGAAAATACTCTGATATCTGACTAAATTTATAATCTTAGAGCGAATATTTCAGAAATAAATTTAGAACAAGTAAGTGATCCCTATCATTAGAACAGGTCAAATTTTGTTGATAGGAAGACAAATGAGGGTGTTCAAATGAGTTTGATTTCACTACTCCTCTAGCCGCAACCCCTAACAGTTTTCATTTTTGAATAAGGAAAAGAAGCCAAGCAGCATCTTGTTGGAAAAGCAATTCAATTTCCTGCATGAGTGTATTCATTTACAAAGTAAATCGTGCGCTTTCGTTAAACTTAAAATATTTGTTGTTAGGGTAGCGGCTGGAGGGTTAGCTTTATCAAACTCATTTCAACACACTTACATGTCCTCCTGTAAATAAAATTTGACTTGTTCAAGTGTTTTTCTTTTTCCATCCAAAGATCCAATCTCGTCGGGTGAAAGTTAATGATGGAATACTGATTGACTCTGTAAATTAAGAGATGAAAAAAAATCCGCTCATGCAAGAAATTAAATTGCCCTTCCAACAAGGTGCTGCTCGACCCATTTTTCCCATTCGTTATTCGATCCCAAAGCTCAAAATTCTGGGTGGAAAGTTAGGGACGGCCTGTATTATCTATTTTTTGCTTAAGCAACTTCATTCTTCACATCGTTATACCTATGTTGATCTAACCAGTTCTTGAATCATCACTTGATATTTATTATTACAGATATAATGATAGACCAGTTTGCAAGAAAATTTTTGAGTGTTCAAGAAGTGGCTTTATCGCTTCTAGTATTGTTATTACTAACATGGATCTTATATTTTCTACTGGAGAAGCTAGATTTTTTCATGAAAGCAGCTGCCATTCCAAGTGCAAAAACTGGACCATTCAGCATAGCTGGAGATATCATCTTCAAACCTGTTGACGGTAGGATTATGATTTTAACATTTTTATTATTTACAGTATGTTAAAATATAGAGTTTTTGAGCGCTCCTTCTATGTCGTCTTGCCAAAATGTATGCAATTTTCGAATTTCAAGCCGAAAATGGTCTCGAACGATAGGGTTCGATTCCCTGATGTCGAATTCATAGTCGAATTCAATTCTGTCCGTCCGTTAGCACGATAACTTTCGAAGGAGTTGTCCTAGAGACCTGAGATTTTCAGGGTGAGTTCGGTTATCAAATGCCTCCGTTAAGTTCGTTAACCCGCCATATCGAAAAGGGTGCTCCATAAAATATGGCTATTCAAAACTTTTGTTCCTTAAGATCTCAGAAAAAACAGAACCAATCGAGATGAAATTACGACCACATGCAAGATGCTTATAGTAAGTCTGTTGCAAAATTTTGTAGCCGTATAGTGTTAACAGAACCATATAAAATTTAATTGGAATATTGAAAAGAAGAATCTTCATATTTCTATAACAATGCGATTCAAGTGAAATCAAATTTGTGAATGAAGATTTATACAGAGTGTCAAGGAAAAGTAACATGCATAGTGCCACGCGATAGAGGGACAAAAATATAAAAAAAGGCACAGGAATATATGTCCGAAACTACTTCCTTCAAGTAATGCAGGGTGTTGAAGTTCATGTTTTTATTTGTTTTTTTTTTAAAACGTTGGACGAAGAGGTGAGAATTGGGCAAAATGTGATACGCGGGGGTTTTGTATGATGCAGAATCCAAATATCCTATTAGTTTTTTAGATTACTGATAGAGGGCGCCACATACAAGATTTCTACTCATTTAAATCAAGCCTTACTTTTTTCCTTACACTGTTTGTCATTCTGGACTAGAAAAAGCGATTTCTTCATCTTTTTTCTTCAGAAAATTATACTTTGTTGAAGTCGCTAGGACCAACAGTTCCCGGTAAAAACCCATCGAGAAGTTATGTTCAGAAGAGCCAAAGGAACCTACTTACAATAACGGGGACAAAACACTTCAATAATTAGTTAAATTTCAATAACAACAGAGAAAGAAATAAACATAGAGATGCTCCTACGCGTGAACAGTATTGCATTGTAATCAAACAAGCTCTAGAGTGGGATGAAAAGCATTTCACTGGCGCACTGGGGTGAAGTAAATAATAGGTTAGATTTTCATTTCTACAATTCACGAATGAAATACCACATTTTTGTAATTTTGCCTTAGCTATAATTATCGGAATAGCCTTGAGCAACAATAAATTGACAACAACAAAAAAAATTTAAAAGTTCTGTCTATGAACGTCAAATCAAAATGAAAATGTAAACACATCCATCCAGAAACTGAACACTAACAGACGATGTTGCCCAACTGACAGAATTGTCTGGAACAGACGCTAGCCGTTGGTATCAGAATAGGGGAGCGGTAGACAAATTATCCCAATACGGAATAAACATTCGGCACGAGTTCGCAACGCCGGAATGTTGTTCGCGTGCATAAACAGATTCAACATCTCTAAGCTTCCTTTTTTCTCTGAGCTACACACACTGTAAATGAACATTGAGATCCAACAGTTACTAACACATTTATGTCAATCTGCAGAATGCCTGCCAACAATGCTGTCATACTTTGAAACAGGTCCAGAAGTCTTCAAAGGATGGTTAGGAGTTTTGCTGGTCGGGATTAGCAAACCAGAACATATAGAAACTGTCTTTACAAGTGCCGACTGTTTGAACAAGAGTATATTTATAGAATTCACCAAAATATATATGGGTGAGGGTCTTTTTAGCGCCAGAGGTGAGGAATTCATTACTGCAACTACTTTCATTAGCATAAATCATTATTTGAACTGGAAACGTATGGCTAGGGGTTCCTGGCCATTCGGGAATCAAAGGAAACGAAGAGGCCAATACACTTGCCAAAGAGGGCACACGAGCCTCAGTCATTGGCCCAGACCCTGTGGTATAGGTAAATGCACCACTAAGAAGAAGATTCTGGAGAAGGAAAAACTGTGGCGGAATCTCACAGGGATGGATCATTCCACTGAGTTATTTCGGAACTTTGAAACAGCAAGATCCAAAAGATATCTGCATCTTAGTAAGAAACAATTACACCTCCTCACTGGCTTCCTTACAGGACACTGTCGCCTCAGGAAGCACCAGTTGAGGATGGGATTGTCGGACACTGACGAGTGTAGGTTCTGTGGAGAGGAGAAAGAAACCACCATTCACCTAGTCACGGATCTTTTGGTTCTTGCTGTTTCAAAGTTCCGAAAGAACTTAGTGCAATGATCCATCCCTGGGAAATTCCGCCAGAGTTTTTAGCTCTCGGCTTTCTCCTTCTCCAGAACTCATTTTTAAAGATATATTTACCTGTACCACAAAATTGTTCTGGGCCAATGAGTGTGGTTCGTGCGCCTTCTTTGGCAAGTGTATTGGCCTCTTCGTTTGCTTTGATTACCGAAGGGCCGGGAACCCAGACTAAGAGACCTAATTTTTTTGCTTACCTATTGAGTTTGTTTCGGCTCTCCCAGATCATTTTTGAGTCGATATGACGTAGGAGCTCAGTGTTTAATACCAGCTTGACAATCTGTGTATGGCTATATTGCACTTCTCATAGTTTCTTTCTAGATTTATATCTAGACATCTTTCAATAGCTTAAAAGACGCTCATACAGGAGCCTAGCGACAGTGCACACTTGGTAGTTGGCCGTATATCCTAGCGCCAGCTCCTGTGGAGGTTTTGATACCATCCGTATACTACTTTACGGTATTTACTTCGAGGTTATAGGAGGTGTTTTTTCGTTCTCATTCCTTTTTTTACTCACCAATGTCTTGAAGTTTTTTTCAGTGCTCATTTTCATGATCATTACATCACTAGGGAGGTTCGCAGATGAGATGTAATTGTTCAGAGAGGACCAGTTTCTCTGATTCTTTATTCCCTCATTACCTGTACCTTCCTTAGATATTATGAGGATAGCCTCATGGGCTACCCGATCAATTACTAGATGTAGAGATGTGTGAGAACCGTAATGACCTCAAGTGCCCTAGTTGGACACGTTCACATAGCTTCAGTGATTCTCACACAGCAAGCCTCTGTACTTTCTTGAGCCTTTTCCTCATACTTACCTGACTACTTACTCACCCAAGAGTTAAAAAAACATTGATTTCATTATGTCATTACTCAATTGTCACCAAAATTATCCACTCGAATTAGTTTTTGCATCTGGTTACTCAATTTCTTGTAATGTTGATTATTATTCCGATATTTCTCTGATTTCAGTGGAAATATGGAAGAAGAATCGTAAACTAATAACTCCAACTTTCAATCAGAGAATACTCAATTCATTCATTCCAATTTTTCAAGAGAAAACCGAAATTTTAATTGGTATTCTAGAGGAGAAAGTTGGCCAACCCGATATCGACATCGTGACCCTGATGTCAAGATGCACATTGGATACAATTTGTGGTAATTTTATAGCGATTTCAAAATTCCTGACTATTTTTCCAGAAATATTTCTTTATGCACGTATATTTCAGAATCTGCTATTGGTCTTAGAGTAGACGCTCAAACAACTGCTAGTCGCTATGCCGCATTATTGGACAGGTCAGTATTTGCGAATAATAGAAAATTATACAAAAAATAGTAAATTAGGCAACGAGCGTATAAAGATACGAGCCATTATTTACGAGGTGGAGTTAAGGCAACGAGCCGTAGGCGAGTGGCCTAAATCACCAAGCGAATAACAGCCATTATAAGCACGTAGCAAACTGAAGGGTTTTCCAATAAGTGCTGTTATTTTGATATTCAAAGAAAACTGCCATTTCTCAATATAAATGATCAGATGTTTATTTCATAATAAAAAAGAAGCTATGCCGTTAATAGTGGAAAATAACATCAGGCAAATGATCACCACGGCCACGCTTACAGGACCATATCCTTTTAATGAGATTTTCCATAACCAAATCGCGAAGTGGCTGCCCTATGTCCTCTATAGCCTCACGAATTTCATCTTTGAGGTCTTGAATCGACTCTGGGCTATTGGCGTAGACCTTCTATTTCACGTGGCCCCAAAGGAACAAGTCGCAAGGTGTTAAATGACAAGATCTCGGTGGCCAATTGTGATCACCTCTTAAAGAGATAACATGGTCCGGAAACTTTTCCCGCAAAAGATCAATGATTTCGTTGCTTGTGTGGCACGTAGTACCGTCTTGTTGAAAAACAACGTTGTCCAGATCAAAACTATCCAAATTCGGCCATAAAAAATCATTAGTCATAGCTTGATAGCACAATCGTAACTGTAACTGTTGCTACAGCCCCATTCTCGAAAAAAAGGTTGATTCCGACGGACGATAAACCGCACCAAACAGTTACACGTTGAGGATGAAGAGGCGTTTCAACAATAACTCTTGGGTTTTCCGAGCCCCAGATGCGACAATTTTGTTCGTTGACGAAGCCACCGAGGTGGAAATGGACCTCATCACTCCACTCAAGATGATTTTTCGATGGAATTCCGCATCATTTTCATGCATTTCAACGACCCAATCAGCAGAAACACGACGTTGTTGATGATTGGCCGGCTTGAGTTATTGTGTTAACTGCACTTTATAAGCCTTAAGACCCAAATCTTTATGCAAAATACGGTGTAAAGACGTTTGTGGAATGCCTTATTCCAAAGAATGACAAGGAATGGACAAAGCTGGGGTTTCTTCAACACTTTCGACTCCGGCAACAATATTCTCGGCTGTTCTTGAGCGACGTGAACGGGTTCTATTTTTCACATCACTAACTTGTCCCAACAGTTCGAATTTTTTCACCAATTTGTTTATTGCGGTCCGACAATGTGCTTCACGACGACCTAAAAATGTTCGAGTTTTACGAACCGTCTCTGCCAAAATTTCACCATTTTATAGTGAATTTTAATTATTTCGATGCGTTCTTGAAGCGTGTATCGTTCCATTTTCATTAATGAAGTAGTTTATACTTCTCAAATGTCAAAAAAGGACAGCATCAAACGTGACATCTACCGAAATAGCGGGCTATTCAAAATAACACCCCTTATTGGAAAACCCTGCACACTTTATTCACGTCTACTGAATATATTTCTTGAAGATTTTAACATTTGGCGACCGTGACAAAACCTTTTTATTACAAGTGTGGAAAATGTCAAGTTGATAGGTGAGAGATTTTCGGAGATCTTGTTATTGTATATTATGTAATGAAAATTGCTTTTAATTAATGTAATAAAAGTAAAAGTATACTTGTAAGTTTGAGTACTTTAGAATACTGGAGAAATATCAATTTGAAGAATATTATATTGAAGCATCTATGAAGCATCTGACAGGAGTGATTAATGAGTAGGTATTATTATGGCCGAGCAAACAGACATACCTATAATGGGTGGATTATTCAATAGTAGTGGATAGAAAATAATTCAAACTGAAATCTTCCAGGATAATGGAAATCACTACGGCTAGGATTTTGAACGTGATATATCATGTTGATATAATTTTCGAAAACTGTAAACTTGGAAAGGAAGCATATTTAATTTTGGCAGAAATGAATGATTTCTCTCGAAGGGTGAGTTAATTTAATGAAGCAGCTCCTACCTTTCAGTTCTTCCATTTAACAATGGTTTGCGATTTTTGAGCGCTGGTTCGTTTTGCCCAAATGTCTGTAATTTTCGAATTTCGTGCCGAAAATGGCCCCAATCAAAATTTCAGGAAGATTGTACTATATGAACCGAAGAAAATTCAATTGTAATATTGACAATATGAATCTCTATATTTCCATAACAAGACACACGATTCCAGTGAAATTTATTTTGTCTATTGCTGAGTTGCAGGAACGTCCATTAAAATTTAAAGGTCCATTAAACCCTTAATCCTCCATTAGTTCCTTGTAATAATGGAGGATTAAGAGTTTAATGGACCTTTAAATTTTAATGGACGTTCCTGCAACTGACACTATAAAGATTAATATACTGAATGCTCATGTAAAATTTCAAGAAGATCGCATTATCTGAGCCAAAGAAAATTCAATTGTAGATAATATTGAAAATTTGAATTTCTTTATTTCCATGACAAGATTCTCGATTCGAGTGAAATTTATTTGATTGATATACTGAATGTTGATGCAAAATGTAGATAGTAGATAATAGGAGCTGATTCATAAAAAAAGATATTGCATAAATTCAAAAATATGTTACCTAGCGGCTAAAAAATGAACTACATCTACTTTCTAGGTTATCAAAGAGCGAAAAGCTATTTTTGAACAGAAAAAAATCCACGAGTTTGTTGGTGGAGAAGGTAATGTCACTATACAGGGTGTCCCAAAAATGCGGAAATCTCTCGGAATCAGATAGAACATAAAAATGAAGATGATATAATATCCCATAATTTTTTTCCTAGCAGCCATCCCTACGAAGATACGACTTTCTAAATGACGCCACTGGAAATCCATTTTAGTGGAATAAGTTTCAAACTACTCGATATAATTTGATGAAAATTTGATATGATTAAAAGTATTGGACCTCTTAAATGACCGCACTCAAATTTCAATTAGCTTGTTCAGTTTACCAGGGGCGGACTGGGTTGTACATTCTAATGCTTACCTACATTTTTAACACCCTGTATGATAAGGTGCTGAAAAAACAAATTTGTATACCTTGAACATTAAGCTGAAAAAAAGGCACTTTTGTTCAGTGTAAAAAGGTTTTCAAAAAAAATTATGTAAGAAGTAAGTAATTGAAATGAATTTCCAGTGGCGTCATTTAGGGGTCGTATCTTCGTTGGGAGGGGCCGCTAGGGAAAAAAACTATGGGAACTTGTCATCTTATTTTTTATGTTCTATCTGAATCCGAGAGATTTTGCACATTTTCCGGGACACCCTAGCTTTATATTCGAAATAACAAAAATCATTTTACGTACAAAAATCTGAAACCATTTTTTGCAGAAGGACAGAAAACATTTTTAGAACTGCTACTGGAAATTTCCGACAAGGGTGATCATTTCAACGATCAACAATTGCTAGATGAAGTAAACACTTTCATATCAGCGGTATGTGAGATCCATTTCATTCGAATCTTTTGATTTCAATCAGTCTTTTAACATTTCTAGGGTTCTGACTCCTCCGCAGTCACAATATCGTTCTGCTTTTTAACTATGGGCTTATTTCCAGACTGTCAGGTTTGTACTACTGTACCTGTAGAAATCATCTCCCCTTCGCATTTCCCCTCAAAGATGTCGCTTCGCCTTGTTTTTACTCGATACTTGCTGTACATTTGTATTTAGAATACCTATACTCCGTTCACGAAAGGTTGAGCCGTCGGTTGACCATGGAAATTTGGCATATTCCACTGTGTATATTAAAATTTTAGGTTATGTTCCTTATTTTCTTGCCAGATTGATACGCAATGTTGTCAATAGTGCATAGAGTTCTCTGATAACTCGCAAGCTCGTCGGACGATGCCGAGAACATTCGGCAACGTTGACTTTATTTTACTTTATGACAGCAAATACTGCCAACTTCAGATAAATATAGAAACGCCTACTATGTGCTCAACCTTTCGTGAATGGACTATAGTTGAACAATTCGCTTCTAAAACACATTTATGAGGCTCCCTGGCGACCCCAAGAGAATATTCTGTGAGTTGTCTATTTGAGGGCCGGTACTATGGCAACCTCACTACGAAATTTCAAGAAAAAACGGTCTGGGCAACATTTCTGTCGAAGAATATTGTATTGGCAAGAAATATCATAAAAACTTATCTGATTAGATGAACGGAACAGTTTTGTTTGGCTAAACATCAACCCAAACAAGACTGTACTAATTCCGTTCACTCGGAAAAAAAACATTCCAGACATGAAAACGTTATATTCAAACGAAAATATCTTGGAGTGGAAGTCATTGAAGTGCCCAACTAGGGCACTTGAGGTCATTACGGATATTAAACCCCTACATAAGACTATCCTCAGAATATCTAAGGGAGGTACAGGTAGGTACTCTCTGAACAACTACATCTCATCTGCGAACCACTCTAGTGATGTAATGATCAAAAAAGTAAGCACTGAGAAAAACTTCAGGACATTGCTAAGTGAAAGATAGAAATGGGAATACACTGACTATAACCTCAAAAAAAAATACCGTAAAACGGTATACAGATGGAAATCTTAGCTATTGAAGGATATCTAGATATAAATCTAGAAAGAAACTATCAAAAGTGCGAAATAGCCATACACTCAGATCGTCATCGACTCAAAAATGATCTGGGAGTGCTCAATGAGGTAGGCAAGAAAAATAAGGTATTTTTATTCTGGATTCAGGGCCATTCGGGAATCGAAGGAAACGGAGAGGCCAACACAATTGCCAAAGAGGGCGCACGAATGGTCCAGAACCCTACTGTGGTATAGGAAAATGTGCCCATAAGAAGAATTATTCCACTAAAGTTCCTTCGGAGGAACTAGCCTCGTTGAAGTCTTCACAGATATCGGATTTCATCAGATCTCTGGACCTGGAAGGCGAGCTGTAAAGGGTGCGGTCAGAACAGCTCTGTAAGGGGCACAATAGACCTTGAGGTAGCAGTGAACTGTCACCCCTTTTGAAACCATAAATCTGATTAGATTATGGTAGATTGCCACAGTGACCCCCTCTTGAAACATAGATAAATTGAAAATAGTAATCATCGAAATGAATACAATCTTCAATTTATAGGCTAACAGAACCTTCTTCATGCGGACTGAAGATTCTATTCATTTCGATGATTAATATTTTCAATTTATCTATGTTTCAAAAATTTGTTAGGTTAGCCTCCTTAAAGGCAAAGAATTTTTTGTTTGTCATTCTTTCTTTATCTTAAAACTACCTCTCTGGTTTGCGAACAATGAGGTATTTTCGGCGTAATCATATACTAAGTTACATTCTGCTTAAGGGGCCCACTCACTAGGAAGGAAAAATGCGCAGTTAAGTATCTGCACGTTTGCTGTAAAGTAAACGTGTACATTCATATTTCCCACACACAGACACTTTTGATTGTTGAGTTAGGATGTGCGACAAGCGTGAGATGACGTCGATCTGATGTTAATGGTAGTGGCGTGTGTTGTTATTTAGGAAAAAATGTCCAATGTATAAATAGCGAACCCGACACTGTATTGCTAAAAATATGAAACGTGCACAGACTTGTTGCCCATACACGGTCGTTCTTGGTCATTCTTTCACGTACGGTGAACAATGCACACGCTAAAAATCAAAACTATCTTGATTCCGACGAAGATAATTGCGCATTCCAAATTTCGAACTGCGGAACGCCATACACATACTATTTTCACTGTACCCCGTACCACGTGCATTCAAGTCTTCGCGCTTCCTTCTTAGTGAGTGGGCCCATTTAGGAATATGACCTTTTCGCGAAGCTCACTTATTCATATTTATTATTAACTTTTATTGACAAGGAAAAACTCTACGAAGAAGCAATCGAAGTGTTAGGAGCAGATAGGATGGCAACGAAAGAAGATCTACCCAAACTTAAATACACAGAAATGTTCATTAAAGAAACCCTTAGACTTTTCCCAATTGCACCCGTACTTCTTAGGACTGCATCGGCTGACATCAAACTTGGTAAGCAAAAAATATGAGGGCATTGATATTTGACTTACTTGAGAGCTACTTTCCGTCGACTTCAAAAAAATACCTCCTTTTAACGTTTACGGAATTCATCGATAATGACCCATTTAAATAAATGATTTTATTTTCAAACTTACAATAATTACGTCATTTTTCGACTGACAGTATCATCGAAAATTTCTATTTCTCCGCCAAGGAGCAACACTTTTCCGTCCGCCGGCAGGAAAAGTGTTACTATGCAAAGGATGAATTAGAATTGGTAATAACCATGATCAAGAAATTATCCAATTCAAACGTCATTTTTATTCATTAATGTTACATTGAATGTACAATTGGTCAATTTGGCATTCTGAAAATTAAAAGTATGTATTAATGAACTGGAAGGATTTTGTGTCGGATTCTGTTCAACAGCTGATGCCTCAATAAAGTGATTTGAGATGCTGGTTTCAGGGAATTCCGAGGAATCCGAGGGGAATTCGTTGACGCTCAATATCCTACCAGCAATCTCATTCTTACTTCGCAGCGAATCCTCGATATAGCCTTCTGCTACACTACTGGACTTCCAACCTCCGTGTCGTTTCAAAGACTCAATGTTGGCTCCTCCATCTATAAGTAGTGTAGCAGAAGTTCGCCTCAGTGAATGACCTGTGTATTCGTTGGGATGGCTCAATTGCAAAAAAGAGGCAACCTTTCTTGGAACACATGCTATACTATGTATTCCCATCACAGCTCTGTAGCATTTTCCAGATTGATATTTTAAAAAAACCTATTTTCAACGAAATCCTTCGGTCTTAACGCAGTGTATCTCCGATAAATATTTAGATTGTCCTCCCCAATAACTGTGAATGTTCGCACTTTTCTCGTTTTACTATCAGGAATATTGACTATTAAAATATTTCCCTTGTCCTCGATATCTGTTGTTTTCATTTTCACCATTTCATCACATCTGCAGGCACCAGCTACTCCGAATAATAAAACAATCTGAAACAACCAGGAGATCAGAAATACAAAATTAAAATTACTTGAAATATAATAGTTACCTTTAATCCTAAATATGAATCATCCGATGCTTCGCATATAAATCGTTCGAACTCTTCTTTTGAAAAAACTCTTGATTTTTTCGTAAATGCGCAACTTCAGGTATTTACCAATATTTATGTCCTTTTTGATCGCTAGTTGCGACTTTATCATCGAGTATCGGGACCACAAAGTAGATGATTTCCATTTTTTTTCAATAACCATTGAGTTGAAATACGCTAGAAGCACATTCTCTTGGTAAACAGTCACATTTTTCGAATTGCACCAATTAACGAAGTGATTATATGCTGCAGAATATTTTTCAATAGACTTCGATGGTCCAAGGGAAGAGACTGCATCATTGGCCAAAAGTCAAAACCTCAATTTCTGAAGACATTTTCAGTTTCAAACACTTCTCACCAGCATGCAAATGATCACTATCAATTATTTTACTTTATATCTGTCAGAATCAATTTTGCGTGGCAACCGCAACTAGGCAAATGTCCCTTGATTCATTCAATTATAACGATCGTAAATGGATAGAATCATGTGCGTAAATGTAAATCAATCCGAAGATGGATATTCAGATTTTCATGAATTTCAAAACGTTTGAAAATAAAATAACATATTTCATTCGGATGAGAAGTGACTTTTCATGGCTCGTTTCAATTGCCAGCCTCACTGCGTTCGGCTGTCAAACTCAAGCTCGCCATGAAAAGTGACACTTCTCCTCCTTATAAAATAATATACTATTTCCTTACTCTGTAATGGTTACAGGCAAACGAACATAAACTATTCAAAAGCAATTGGAGTAATGCTAAAACTGTACTGAAACAATGGAATCTAATATGTGAAATGTATGTTTTATTCTATAAATTTTTTTTTCTATCGATAATTAATGCTCGCTTTATGTGATGGTCGGCAGAAAAATCCTGTAATCAACACGTTTGTTAGTATAATGATTAATAAACTTGTGGATAGAATAACTATTATCTAACGGCATTTTCAAGTTGTATAGTAGGTATATTATGCAACGAGCTTATAATGTTAGCTATTATTCTCGAGGTTAAGTTCAGGCTACGAGCCTTAGGCGAGTCTCTTAAGACTTAAATCACCGAGCGAATAACAGCCATTATACGCGAGTAGCATACTATACTTTATCCACGACTATTTTGAAATCCGTCTATTGTACGTCTCTGTTCTCGCCCTTAATAATACCCCTTAATCACAAGGGAATAATGAGATTATAAGTCACTGCTGTCAGATGCTTTGTAGATCTACCTTTGATATAATATTCTTTATCCACTCCTACTTACTAATTTCTATGTGTAATATTAGCTAAAACACAACCGTAGACATGTCTATGAACCGAAAAACGAGTGTTATAATAAGACCCGCCCATAACACCCGCTAATAAAATCTAGGAAAATGAAATTGCTTACAAAAAAAATGAATTAAAAGTAGGATCGATCCGGAAATCTATTTCAGCCATCAAGATAACGTTCTAGCGATTCATTCCAGATTTATTTTTCGAAAACGTAAATTTTTGAAGTTGCGAAAGTAATTGATTTGATTAGTTAGATACTCTGATTTGATTTCCGACTACAGAGTACAGATGTTTGACGGTTGGATGAAATAATGTCAACACTTTTGACAACTGTTCTAATTTTTTTAAATGCAGATTAATTCGAATTTTACTGAAGAAGTCGTGGATAAAGTATAGTATTCAATTCGCGGTAATGCTCAAAACACACTTGATGAATTACACCACTCGCCTGCGGCTCGTGGTGCAAAATTCATCTGCGTGTGTTTTGACCTGCATTACCGTTCATCGAATAATATACTATTAAATTGATATTTCTTCAGTATTCTAAGGTACTCCAACTAACAAATATGGGCATACCTTGTCAATCGAGGATCAAATCTACTTTCATTATATCGATTAAAGCTTTTTTTCTACGAGCGTGCACTTTCATTCCCTTTCCCGCACGTATTTCAATTCGTAAAGAGTCACATTGCCAAACAGTGTGGGAAAAACCCCTGCTATTCCATTACCGCACGCAAATGCGTGTGGTAATAGATTAGCAAGGGTTTTTCTCGCACGCTTTTTCTAAAGAATAAACTGAATAATGATATATCTCTATGCCACCGACGACGTTACTATGGAAACGGCATGTGAATAAGACTTGTCAGAGACTTTTGTCATTCATGTGTATTTAGAATGATCAATTTACATTTGATCTGTGTGTTGAAAACGATCTCGTATAAGCGCTTGTAGAAAAAATATTGTTCCTAATTCGTGCGGAAAGTGTTTTTCCCGCACTAAACTGCTCACCCAAACTCCGCTTCGCGTCGTTTGGGTAACGGCAGTTTCGTGCGGGAAAATATCACTTTCCGCACTTGTTAGGAAAATAACTATTTCATTACAAAATATACAGTGATAACTGCTCCAAAAATTTCTCATGTGTCAACTTGACTTTTTCCGCGCTTATCATAGAAGGGTCTTGTCGCGCTCGCAACTGTTGAGATCTTCAAGAAATATATTCAGTAGTCGTGGATAAAGTATAGTATGCTTCTCGCGTATAATGGCTGTTATTCGCTCGGTGATTTAGGAGACTCGCCTACGGCTCGTGGCCTAAACATTGCGAATAATAGCTATCATTATACGCTCGTTGCATACTATACTTTATCCATGACTACTGAATATATTTCTTGAAGATTTTAACATTAGGCGACCGTGACAAATCCTTTCTATTACAAGTATCAAAAAAGTCAAGACGACACATGAAAAATTTTTGGAGACTTGTCATTGTATATTTCGTAATAGAAATTGCTTTAATTGATATAATAGAACTATAGGTTTGGTGCTCTATTGACAAAGTATACCTACTCATATTTGTTAGTTGGAGTACTTTAGGATACTGAAGAAATATCAATTTAGAAAATATAATTTGAGAGCTAAATATATGAAGCATTTGATAGCAGTGAATAATAACTCATCAACTTGTGATTAATGGGTATTATTATGGCCAAGCAAACAGACATACAGGGTGTTTCATCATAAACTGGACAAACATATATTTTCGTGTAGAGGACATTGGGAAAATCATTTTTGCCTTATACAATATATCCCGTTTTCGAAGTATAAGCCAGATACAGGGTGTCAAACGTCATTTTTGAACAAGATTCTTATGAGTGTGAGCAGTTATGTATAACACTTAAAGTAACGGTTTTTGGTCAAATCTCAGTATTTTTGGGTCCTCTATTCAGAAAAGTTGACGAACTCCGAAAAAAAAATTACAAAATGGCGGAAGACCTGCAATGTTCCAAATTTTTTCTAGCGGTTGTCAAATTGACTTTTATGTTCTGAATGAACACAATTTTCTGAGAATTTCTGCGAAAAAATGTTTTCAAAAATCGAACTCAAATTTTTTTTACATGTCTACAGAGATGAAAAAATTTCACTCGAAATGGATGAAATTTTGTACAATTGTACTTCTTGAATTATCAATCACGAATATGAAAACAGAATTGTAAAATATCGAACGCTTTCGTTACTACAGTCATTCAAAAGTTTCGTTCAGACCTCTGAAATAATGAAAAAAAAAATTGTTTTGAGTTGTAGAGTCAAGATAATTAAATTATTGACATGTCCAAATATTCTAGACGAATGTATACAAAAAAAATCAGTGAAACTTAGTTGGGACTCGAACCGACGTATGTATTAAATAGGGAAATGGCACTGTTCTAAGGATAATAATATTCGTTGCCAGGCAACGATAGTTCGTAGTTCATAGAGTTTTACTACTGGCTAAATTATATTCACTGATATTCAAATAGATGTCCAATTCTATGAACTACGAACTACCGTTGCCTGGCAACGAATATTAATATCCTTAGAACAGTGCCATTTCCCTATTTAATACCTACGTCGGTTCGAGTCCCAACTAAGTTTCACTGATTTTTTTGTATAGGTACATTCGTCTAGAATGTTTGGACATGTCTATAATTTAGTTATTTTGACTCTAGAACTCAATACAATTTTTTTTTCATTATTTCAGAGGTCTGAACGAAACATTTGAATGACTGTGGTAACGAAACCGTTCAATATTTTACAATTCTGTTTTCATATTCGTGATTGATAATTCAAGAAGTAAAATTGTACAAAATTTCATCCATTTCGAGTGAATTTTTTCATCTCTGTAGACATGAAAAAAAAATTGTGTTTAATTTGTGGAAAAAAATTTTTCACAGAAATTCTTGGAAAATTGTGTTCATTCAGAAAATAAAAGTCAATTTGACAACCGCTGAAAAATATTGGGATCATTGCAGGTCTTTCGCCATTTTGTAATTTTTTTTCGCAGTTCGTCAACTTTTGTGAATAGAGGACCCAAAAATACTGAGATTTGACCAAAAACCGTTACTTTAAGTGTTATACATAACTGGCTACACTCATAAGAATCTTGCTCAAAAATGACGTTTGACACCCTGTATCTCGCTTATGCTTCGAAAACGGGATATATTGTATAAGGCAAAAATGATTCTCCCGATGTCCTCTACACGAAAATATATGTTTGTCCAGTTTATGATGAAACACCTTGTATAAGGGGTGGATTATACAATAGTCCCGGATAAAAAAATTATGAAACAAATCAGGAAATCTGAAAGAATATTTCATTTCAGATGATGTTGTGGTACCGAAAAATGCAGTATTCTTAATAGGAATTATGCATTTACACAGGAGTCCGAAGTATTGGGACGATCCTATGAAATTCAACCCTTACAGATTTTTACCAGAGACATGGGCCCAAAAACACCCATATTCACATTTACCATTTGCTGGAGGTCTAAGGAGTTGTATAGGTAAAATTACCTGGTATTCATTGGATCTTACTTGACGTTCGTTATCATCATTTCGAAATTGAATTCGATATTTAGGATGAAATATCATATATTTGAATCTATAGAAGATGATTACCCTTCAATAGGGACCTGTAGCGGTCTCAGAAAACAGGACATTATGTGGTAGCTTTCGTTTGATTTCTAAGTAACCAGGAACCCAGACTACAGAATTCGTTATTTTTACCTTTTTCATTGAATATTCTTTGGCAATCCCACATTTAGAGCCGTATTCATAGTTCGCCCTTGAGTTGAGTGACAGTTAATGTCACCTTTATGTCTAGTATTCATAAGGCCATAAAAACTCACACTCACCCTCAAGGGCCGACTATGAATACGGCTCTTAGGTTTCAGTTATTGTTGTTTCCACTCAAAAATATGAAATCGAAATACAGTGGAACTTCCCTATAACGCTAAATCCGCAAAAAAATTTACAAAGAAATTTCGTTATACAGAAAATTTGTTTCTATAGTCGGCAATGTCGCGGTCGAATTCACTTATAAATTTAAGTTTATCATTCAAACTTGAGCACTTCCTTTTAGACATTTTCGCACAACTTTCATACTAGCGTAATGGTTAGATTGAAACCAAACAGCCAGGGGTATATTTAAAACTGTTTCAGAAGGATCTCTCTGCCTGCCGTAATGATTTAGTTGAAGGTCGGGATTTATTACGTACCTACGTCCGGTAATATTTCGGAAAAAACCCACCCTCATACCAATACCCATTCAAAGAGAAATGATCTTTGAATATTTCGTTATAGGGAGAATTCACTTCATTTTAGAGGGTGTTTTTAACATGGAATTTGTATTCAAGGTGCAATGTCTTGTACGAAATTCTTTATACAGAGAAATTCGTGATACAGACGTTCGTTATAGGGAAGGTCCACTGTACCGGGTTTTTCACTATAATTTGACCCCCCCTTCAATTTTGGTACTAAAGGAGATACAAAAAAATGTTTCGTATAAAAGTTTCACGAAATCAACTGAGGTTTTTTGATATGAGTCCAGAAACTGAAATATATACAGGGTTGCCAACATATTGATGGCAACTTCATTTTTTCAAATGGAACACCCTGTATATTTTTCCATGTTTGGCTGGCTGTTTTTCCCCTGATTTCGAATATGTAACATATGTTGGTCTATCTCTTTTATTCTGAGAACCACAGAGTTTCAAATTTTAAGAACCACCTGCCAAGATCTAATCAATCATTTTACAAGTGGCAGAGTGCGTTTACTGAAAATGCTCATTTTTGGAGTTATAATTACGTCAATGGGAAGATATACAGGGTGAACAACATTGAATGCAACTATATTTTTTCAAATGGGATTACTTAACCAATGAAAAATGATAAACTATGGTAGTTTGGTAAGAATAACATCAACTGAAGAAATTGCTCAAAATGACCACCTTTATTCAATACACATAGTTCATATAGTTGTCTCAAGTTGTTTATACTATTTTTGATAGCATTATTATGGCTCTGATTCAAGTCAGAAATTAAAGCTTCAAAATTTGTTTCTAAACATTACAATATTATCATTATTCTTTTTGCGGTGGCGGGATTAGTTCCGAATTATGGGTTTGATATTGGTTGATTTTATATCATTAATATTATTCTCTGCTTTCATTGATTGTCATTATTTCTGAAGTGAATTTTTTCCTTCAGGAACGGCTATAAAAACGTGCAACGGTGTTAAATCGGGACTATTTGGTGGCCATATAATGGGTGCGCTATTACCAATCCGAAGATCAATTGGCCACTTAAATATTCACGAACTTCCAAAACGCTATGCCAGATGGTTCTTGAAATTTGAAACTCTGTGGTGCTCAGATTAAGAAAGATAGACCAACTTATGTAACATATTCGAAATCAGGGGAAAAAGAGCTAACCAAATATGGAAAAATATACAGGGTATTCCATTTGAAAAAATGAAGTTGCCATCAATATGTTGGTCACCCTGTATATATTTCATCAAAAAATCTCAGTTGATTTCGTGAAACTTTTACACGAAACATTTTTTTGTATCTCCTTGAGTAACAAAGTTAAATGGGGGGTCAAATTATAGTGAAAAACCCGGTACATATTTTTCTGTGCAGGTAGAAGATACGCCATGATGGTAATGAAATTGATTTTATCCAAGATTGTGAGAAGTTTCAAGGTCAAAACAGATTATAAAAGTATTGAAGAGGTTGAATTGAAGATGAATTTGATGATGAGGCCACGAAATGGATACAAAGTCAGCTTAGAAGCAAGAGAATCGAAGACATACTGAATGCAACTAAATAATGGAATTTATCTTGATGTATCTACCTGATAACTGAACTCAAACTTAGTAATGGGGAAGTTATGAATAAATTTTTTTTTCTATTATATTTGAAACCTTCATGTCTTTTAGCTCAGATTGTAGAACCATTGTGTTTTATACACCGTTCGCATATTATTGAGCGCAAATTAGGCCTTTGTTTATTTATTTTTTCAGGGAAACTGATAATTCTCGAATACATTTGAAACACCATTAGTTTTCAGTCTTCACCATAGACAAACTAATAAAATAGATGAGCCACTCGTATATTCCGCGACATCTGTCGGAGGAGGAGACTAATACACGAACAAATTATTTTCAATTTGATAGTTAGATGTCGTTGCATTCATGGAAATCCTATCGACAAAATAGTATTATGTAAAATCATTATTATCAAAAAACCTTTGAATTGTCAACTGACACAAGGAGTGGTTTGACACGTTCTTTTTGAAATATAATAAATTTCGATATGACTGCAAGAGTGAAGACGTGCTGTGTTATTGGATGGGAAAATCGAGATGCAAGAAGGTAGGTAATTATTAAATTTACATGTATATTCTGTTAACTATAAGAATTAAGATACTCGTAATTTTCAAAAAAGTTCTTCATGTATTGAATAAGTTTAGTCGGTAAATATTCATATTTTGTATTATTGAATTCATTATTTTTAGTTTTTGAGAATGTTTCCAATGCAATTATTAGTTTATTGATTAGATATTTAGGAAATAAATCTGTATTTTCAATAAGTGATAACTATTTCAGTAAATAAATTTTTATTCTATCCAGAATTTGATTATTGATCCTCATTTCTCGATTCCAAAAGAAAATCAGATGAAAGTTCGTTGCAGGTATTATTTTCATGAAAATAAATTTCCTCACTCATCGATAACTTGCACGAATCCATTTCTGATTTCCTTTTGGAAATTGAATTTCAAAAAACTTTTTGCTTCTTGTATATGGGTGTACCTACCTATTCAAAAGGTGCACTACAGAATTCTTTTGAGGCAGCTTTACGATACAGATTCCTTTTCAATTGAGCTTTTTTCACGAATTAGTAATGTTGTACAAAAAAGATGGCGTTGAAGCTTGTTTTACTAGTGTCTCATCTATTCTCCGTTTAGTTAGTCTACTACTATGGTCTTCACAGTCTCCGACATTTTTTGTCGGTAGGTATTTAGAACTGTCTGAATTGCGTTATCAATTTGTCAATTTTCAGATGTGAATTGAAGATTTATACGTCTTGCTTATAATATTGACAACATTGCGTATCAATCTGACAAGAAGATAAACAACATAACCAAAACTTTTAAATGACACAGTGGAATATGCCAAATTTCCATGGCAAACCGACAGCTCAAAATAACGAGAAAAAAATATAGTCCGTTCACGAAACTTTGAGCCGTCGGTTGGCCATGACAATTTGGCATATTCCACTGTGTATACTAAATGCAATGTTGTCAATATAACATAGAGTTCTCTGATAACTCTCGAGCTCGTCAGACGAGGCCGGGTACATTCGACAACGTTGACTTTATTTTACGTTATGACAGCAAATACTGCCAACTTCAGATAAATAAAATAAACAACGCCTACTATGCGCTCAAACTTTCGTGAACGGACTATAGGTGTGAGAAACCCCAATAGAAATTCATAATTGAGGCTTTTCTATAAAACTTGTTAGGTTTTCACTCCCAGTCTCTGAAACAGAAATATGTAATTAAGAATTTTTTGATTAAGATGAAATGCTCCTGCGAAAATGTTTGCACTAATTTGTCAGGAGCAAATTGGTTTGAAAAATTGTTGCCTAACTATAAAAGTAAAGAAGGAAATGAATGAAAAGTATAATGTAACGTCTCGGTGTCTATATCAGACACCTTCTTCAGACAAACTTGTAAAAAAAGTTTTCTCGAAATGCAGAATCCTCCCAGATTATATTTTAATTGATATCATTTCAGAGGCTCCCTAGTGAAATCTAGGGAATTTTCTGTTAGCTGTATATATGTAATTTGAAGCTCGTACTATGGCCACCTCATTAGGGAATTCCAAGAACGTATGGACACGGCCTGGGGGAAACTTTAATTCGAATAATATTTTTTGGCAACCAATAGCATAGAAATAAATCACAACTGCAACTCAATGCGAGTCAAGAACATGTTTTGACCTGGTAGTAAACTCAACTTACCCACCTTCTTGGAACAGTTATTAGTCTTTCTGTTCTCTTAAGTAAATTATTCGATTATCGATTTCGTCGATCAAATTATCTTCATCTGAGTTTTTATGAATGCATACCTATAGTCTGTTCACGAAAGGTTGAGCCGTCGGTTGATCATGGAAATTTGGCATATTCCACTGTGTATATTAAAATTTTAGGTTATGTTGTTTATTTTCTTGTCAGATTGATACGCAATGTTGTCAATATAACATAGAGTTCTCTGATAACTCGCAAGCTTGTCAGACGAGGCCGGGTACATTCGGCAACGTTGACTTTATTTTACGTTATGACAGCAAATACTGCCAACTTCAGATAAATAAACAAACGCCTACTATGCGCTCAAACTTTCGTGAGCGGACTATAGGTGTGCGAAAGCCCAATATAAATTCATAACTGAGGCTTTTTAGGTTTTCACTTCCATTCTCTGAAACAGAAATAATTGAGAATATTTTAATTAAGATGAAATGCTCCTGCGAAAATGTTTGCACTAATTGTCAGGAGCAAATTGGTTTAAAAAATTGTTGCCTAACTATAAAACTAAAAAAGGAAATAAACTGAAAGGATAATGTAACGTTTTTGTCTCTATATCAGACACATCCTTCAGACAAACTTGTAAAAAAAAGTTTTCTAGAGATATCATTTCTGAGGCTCCCTAGTGATATCTAGGGAATTTTCTGTGAACTGGATAATGTGAAGCCCATGACCACCTTATTAGGGAATTCCATGCAAGTATGGGCACGGCCTGAGGAAAAATTTTTTTCGTATAATATTTTTTGGCAACCAATAGCATAGAAATAAATCACAACTGCAACTTAATACGAATCAAGAAGATGTTTTTAACTGCTAGTAAACTCAACTTACCCACCTTTCTCGAACAATTATTAGTTTTTCTGTTTTCTTGAGTAAATAATTCGATTATCGATTTTGTCGATCTAATTTTCTTCATCAGAGTTTTCTTGAATGCATTCCTACATCGTGAATCTTCAACGTACAATCAATCAATGTCATTTTCCTTTACAAGATTATAATGCAGTCGAATTGTGCTTTTAGCAGGAAAGTTTTGGGGTAGTTTAGATTTCTTTCATTTTTTATGTTTTTTGGGGTGCTAAATCCGAATTTGAGGTTTGCTAACAAAATTTCCAGACGGAACATAGAAAAAAATACAAAAAAGAATGAAAATCTCATCCTTGGTCAGTTTTTTGCATATAACTCTGACACTATCAACTTTTCCTAAAATACCTTTCCATACAAAATGAAAGTACATAAAATTTCCTACAAATTGTACTACCACAGCTTGTTTTGCGACAAACCGTTCTGGTTCAAATAATAGTTGAAAATGAGGTATTTTCTATGACTCAATAAATGAAAAAAAATAATTCTATGGTTCCGATGATGCGATCCTCTTGAAATTGTGCATGAACATTCAGTATATCAGTCGGGATTCACAAAAAAATTTAATCGAATCGGACATTTTGTTATGGAAATATAAAGATTCTTCTTTTCAATATTCCAATTGAATTTTCTATAGTTCTGTTCACACTATGGTCACACAATTTGCATAAGGCTTATTATGAGCATCTTGCATTTGGCCGCAACATTTCATTTCGATTGGTCTCGTTTTGTCTGAGATATTGAGGAACAAAAATTTAGAATGGCCTTGTTTTATGAAACAAAATACGGCCATTCAAAATGTTTGTTTCTCAATATCTCAGACAAAATGAAACCAGTCGAAATGAAATGTAGCGGCAATATGCAAGATGGTCATAATAAGCTTCATGCAAAATTGTGTGACCATAGTGTGAGCAGAACCATAGAAAATTCAATTGGAATATTGAAAAGAAGAATCTTTATATTTGCATAACAAGATATCTGATTCAAGTGAATTTTTTTTTATGAATCGAGACTGATATGCTGAATGTTCATGCAAAATTTCAAGAGAATCGCATCATCGGAACCATAGAGTTTAAGTTTTTTTCATTTATTGAATCATAGAAAATACCTCATTTAAAACTATAATTTGAGCCAGAACAGGTGGTCGCAGAACAAGCTGTGGTAGTACAATTTGTAGGAAATTTTATGTACTTTCATTTTGTATTGAGAGGTTTTTCACGAAAAGTTGATAAAAAATCGAAAAAATCAAAACTACCCCAGAACTTCCTGCTAGGGGTTCTTTTGAGCACAAATTGACTGGACTATTATGTAAATTGTACAAATCATGACTTCTCGAATAAACATTTTGATATCGAAAGTTTGATTTCATTTTTCAAACATCAAACATACTCGAATGGTTAAGAATTCACAATAAAAAGTAAATTTCATTATCATAATTTGTCGAGATATAATGATACATACAAACTGAGAATTGAGTTATCCTAAAAATTCATAAAATGAATGAATACAAATTCTTGGTACTTATTCACTTTCATAATGACACAAACTCATTTCGGTAGTTTCTAGAATCATAAATTCCACTTCCGGTACTGTGTAGAATGTAGATAGCTCAAATACAAAATGAACCAATAGTAAATAGGGTTTATAATACCTGCCCAAATTAACCATAATTTGTCAGGTACTTTTGCAGCTGATAAGGGCCTCAAAATTTTGCATATTTCTTCTTGGTACGCAACTAAAGACTTCGTTTACCAGTAAAGATTTGGTGTACCTCAGTGCTAGTTCGGTTCTTCGATTTCAGTTTTCTTCGTTCATTGTATTAAAATGTCAGGGATATTTTCATTTAGGTAAGTAATGTTTTTTATACTCCACTGTTGAATTAGATGAAATATTTTCACGATTAATTAATTCGGTATAATTCAGTTGATAGATGAATTTAACAGCATTTCTTCTGCTATTTTTCTGAAACTACCTTTTTTATCATGGAAATTGTGTTACTGCAAACAATGACGAATAATAAAATTCTATATTTTGTGACTCATTGTAGAAGTAAATATTGCACTTATTATTTGATCGAGCAATAACATTAAAATAAAGTTCATAAAATTTTGTGTTATATTTCGAAGACATCTGGACCGTATACATTTTTTTTATTTATGATATTATTTCTATTGCTTTTTGATGCTAGATTCTTCATTTCATATGTTTGTTTTTACTTCTATTTGGAAAATGCATGTAACTTCATTTGTTGTGGAAGTTCTAGATGTTAATACTGAAAAAATAATATCATCGCTTCATTCATTTTAGAAATGCATTACAACATTCATTTCGAAATGTAAACTTAATTACATATTTTGATTATGAAATTAGTTTATAATTGTTGATTGATATTTCAAAATACACTTCTAACTGAAAATATCCAATTATATCTAGTCTAATGTACAGTTTATGTCGATTTCTATTATTTCTATCAAAGTACGTTCATATTGAGATTAATGAAAATATATTCAAACTTTTTCAATTTCTTTTCGTTCCTAAAGAATGAATGAAAATATTATAATTATTTTTGAGGGATTAGATATAACAATTTTTAGTCAGTTTTGAATATGAATATTTTCATTTCGGCAAAAGATACTTAATATCTTATTCGATTTCATTCAATAGAGCTACTTACATCAATATAATAATGAAACTTTAATGATTGTCTTGATGGTTTCGTATTTTTTCTAAATTATTTGTCAAATTCGAATAACTATGACTTCACAAAATCATTTCAAACACACCTAATTATAAATTTATTTGCTGAGTATAATAACTTTAGTTCGTTCACGAAAGTTTGAGCGGATAGTAGGCGTTTGTTTATTCATCTGAAGTTGGCACTGTTGGCAGTATTTGCTGTCATAACGTAAAATAAAGTCAACGTTGCCGAATGTACCCGGCCTCGTTCGACGAGCTTTCGAGTTATCAGAGAACTCTATGCAATATTGACAACATTGCGTATCAATCTGACAAGAAATAAACAACAGAACAGAATAACACCAATAGTTCATGATATACAATTTTAAATTATCGTTTTTCTAATGTCAACAAGCGAGCGAAAGTTTCAGACTTATTCACTTCAGGTTTTTCTTCAATTTTTGTTTTCATATTATATTCAACTGATTTGAACTAGTGAAGTATCTTCAACTTTATAATTATTGTTATTATTTCGAATTCTAGGATAATAGGCGACAATATCGTTGTAATTCCAGTAAACCAACGACCATCATGGATTACTCATGCGTAAGTTTTATTGGCTTATCCTTTGTAGTTAGCAATGTGGTTATTATTCATCCGGTGATTTAGGCCATTCGCCTACGGCTCGTAGCCTAAACTTCACCCAGTAAATAACAGCCATTATACCGCGAGTAGCATAATATACTTTATTCACGACTACTGCATATACAGTGGAACTTTCCTATAATAAGGAACGTCTGTGTAACGAATTTCTTACAATACATTGCACCTTGAATCCAAATTTCATGGTAAAAACACCCTCTAAAACGAAGAAAAATCTCTCTATAACGAAATATTCAAAGAACATCACTCTTTGAATGGTGTTGGTAAGAAGGTATAAGGGTAGGTTTTTTTGAATGTCTGTTAAACGAATTTCTCTGTATGACAAGTTTCGTACAAAACATTGCACTTTGAATCCAAATTTCATGTTAAAAACGCCCTCTAAAATGAAGTAAATTCTCTCTATGAAGAAATATTCAAAGAACATCACTCTTTGAATGAGTATTGGTAAGAAGGTATAAGGGTTGGTTTTTTACGAAAATTTTTCGGACGTATGCAATAAACCCCGACCTCAAACTAAATCATGTGGGCGGGCAAAGAGATCCTTCTGAAACAGTTTCAAATACACACCTGGCTGTTTGGTTTCAATCTAACCATTACGCTAGTGTGAAAGTTGTGCGAAAATGTCTAAAAGGAAGTGCTTAAGTTTAAATGATAAACTTAAATTTATCAGTGAAGTCGATTGCCGACTATAGAAACAAATTTTCTATATAACGAAATTTCTTTATAACGAATTTTTTTGCGGATTTGGCGCTTTCGTTATAGGGAAGTTCCACTGTATTTGTTCAAGTAAGTAGAGTAGGTCCTCTATTGACAAGGTATACTCACATTTGTTAGTGGGAGTACTTTAGAATACTGAAGAAATATCACTTAAAAGAATATATTTTAGAGCTGAATCTATGAAGCATCTGACAGCAGTGAATAATAACTCATTATTCCCTAGTGATTAATGGGTATTATTATGGCTGAGCAAATAGACGTATAACGTGTATATTATACAATAGTGGTGTATAAATACATTTTGTTACGTTTCATGAAATGATTTTATCATCTTCTGATTTTCAGAGTTAATATGCATCATAGGCAGCGTTTTGGTTTTCATGATGATATATTTTTGTCACACAGTAACGGGAGAAGAATTCCACGAAGAAATAGAGCTAACGTAGATAACGAATTAATAAGACAAAGGCATATAAGAGAACGAGAAGAAATAATAAGGTGAGTCAAACATTCAATGGTTCTCAGAAAAAATCAGTTTGAAATATTGGACCCTCAGAAAATAATAGCGTCTATTTCCCTCGTCGTAATTTCCAGCAGCCAGAAAAGCTCAATTTTGATTTACAAATTACAAAATTTGTAGGTCACTTTTGCATCAATTTTGATTATGATATCATCTTGCTTTCTTTACCTCATAAATTCTCATTATATGGGTCATTGAGACATTCATACTAAAAATAATAGAAAATAAGAAGGTTTAGACAATTTTTTTATTCTATATAAACAAATAAATAACAAAAAGTATTAGTGATCTTCACATACCTAATATATACCGATGTAATAAAACTATTGGTGCTATCTAGGGTTTTTCATGTGTGTCCCCATATTTCAGAATGTTTTATTTCTCTTTGAGTCCTCAGGTTATCATTCTGAAAACGGCATCATTTGATATTGGCGCGAGATTTTGCAGTAGTGTCAATAAGTGTATATGTTAGAATATAGAGGATAGCGCCTGCTCATAATTGCTTATATTTTCTGATTTTGTTCTGTTCCATATTCGTTAGAAGTTTCCTATTGGTTGAAAGGTTCCAAGGAATATTTAATTGATGTAAGTATACCCTTCAATGATTTATATATTAAGGTTTAATCATATGTCAATCACTGTTCGATGCCTCAATTATTGACATATGGTTTAAACTTTATATATTAATCATTGAAAGGTTTACTTACATCAATTAAATATTAAACATAAGAAAATCGGAAAATATACGCAATTGTATGCAGTCGCTATCTAACATACAGGGTTGGGATAAAGTTCGGCACCAAATTAATATCTTTAAAACGGAACGGACGATAATTTTGAAATTTGGCAGCTGAGTGTAAGGGACCACAATGCATTTGATGAGCATATTCTCATTAATGAGATACTTCCGGTTTAACCGGAAATGCCATCAATTTCTTTAATTTAAATGGGACACCCTGTATATTTCTGCAGATTCTGAAAGAGCACTTTTTTTCGGATCTGTCCATACCAGGTTCCATGTCAAAATTATCTGTAAAAAGAAGAATTGAGACAACGGATTCTTGATGAATGTGCATTAATACATGGAGAAGTCTTGAGAAAAGTTACTCAAGAATTTGTTAATAGACTGGCATATTGTCAGGAGGTGAATCGCAAGAACTTCGAACATTTAAAATGATTTTTTTTAATTATTTCTAATAATTTTTTTCTACTAGTAAAAGCTGAATTTCTTCTTTTTATAGATTTTCATAAAAAATACGTCATGAAAAGCAGAAAGAGTTATCTACTACAAAGTATTTCGTTTTATTTCTCACTATTGATACAAATAACAACGATTTATTTATTTGAATGGATTTTTTCTCAAATGTACAAAAAGACTGAATTTCTTCTTTTAACAGAGAATTTTTACATGGAACCCGATATGGACAGATCCGAAACAAGGTGCACTTTCAGAATCTGCAGAAATATACAGGGTGTCCCATTTAAATAAAAATTTTTTTAGTCATTTCCGGTTAAACCAGAAGTATCTCATTAATGCAAATATGCTCATCAGATGCATTGTGGTCCATTACACTCAGCTGCCAAATTTCAAAATTATCGTCCGTTCCGTTTTAAAGATATTAATTTGGTGCCGAACTTTATCTCAACCCTGTATACACTTATCGATACTACTGCAAAATCTCACGCCAAATATCTAATGATGTCGTTTTCAGGATGATAACCTGAGGAAATTGAAGTTGACCCAAAAGAATAAACATTCTGACATAGGTAGAGACAGATGAAAATATATATTACGACTTCATCAGAATAAAAACTCCATTTTGGTTGGTCCTGACATCTTTCCAATGTTTTCCCAGCATTGTATGGGAAGTAAAATGGCCGCTGTCCTACATTAACCTATCCTCACATCTGGATCAATGAGCTCTATTCAAATTCCAATAGATGTCTACAGTAGGCTGAAAATAACTACAGTGACCGTTTCCATCCATGTTTCTTGAGAAGCAGAGAGCTATAATTTCGTCCAAATGTGTGTAACTCAAGATTCTCGTAGTGAAATTGATATAAGAAAATATTGGAGTAGGTTTTGTTCGACTGATAATCCATGATCCACAAAATTTTGAAAGTTGACCTGAATTTGTATTCTTTCGAATTGTTCTTGCTAATTAGTAAAATTCATGCAGCATTTGGAGAGGAAGAATGAAAAAAATGCTTTCTTCCGATAACTAATTCGAACATATTTTCTACGTAAAATAACGCGAAGTTATTGGATGGAATTGAATAAGATATTTACTGTTAACTTTTATTAATAAACAAGACTTTGATTGTAGTTTTATATAAAGTTTATTAATTAGTTTTATAAGAACAATTTAGAATAACGTGACTGCGATAAGCGCTAGCCATGAACTGACTACTCTATGTGTGTGAAGTTGGCACAGCACTTTTTGATTTTCAAAAAAAATTGTTGTGCTGAATTGTGCTAGGTTTGTGCTGTTTTGTGATTAAATTTTTTTTTCTAATTCCAAGTGGTTTTCGAAATATTTCGAAAACCGATAAAATGAGCCAGCCCAACCGAATGAAATAAAAAAAATTTCAGCGGCACAGAGCAGCACAAATCTAGCACAATTCAGCACAACAAATTTTTTTCGAAAATCAAAAAGTGCTGGGCCAACTTCACACTCACTGTTGCCTGGTATACTGGTTCTTCCTCCACCCTACTGATTTTTCTTATTTTCCCCCATATAAGAAGAAAACTCATGATTTTTCTGAAAATTTGATCAGCACAAGTTGGCACAAATAGAGTACAATCATAGGAAACAATTTTCGTCGAAAAAAAAATGAAAGTGCTGGGCTAACTTTTTTTAATTTCTTTATTTTTTGGGTGAATTAGCAGGATATTTGTGAAAATAACAACAGCAGAACTTTGCCTGAGAGAGTAGCACAATTTTTGAGCATGTTTTTTCTAAAAAACCAAAAGTGCTGGGATAACTTTTTTTTATTTTAGTAGTTTGCAGGAAAACAGAAAGGATTTTCGTGAAAATATTTACGGCACAAAGCAGCACAAATGTAGCACAAATTTTTACATTCTTTTGTGAGAAAAAAAAAACGAAAGTGCTGGGCTATCTTTTTTCTTAAATTTCGATGTTTCAGGAAACGAGAGGGACTTTCGAGAAAATTCGAACGGCGCAACTCAGTACATGTGTAGCACAATTTTTATCAATCATTTAAATCCAATTTTTCGAAAAGTGCTGGGCTGGCTCATTTTTTCGGTTTTCGACATATTTCGAAAACCACTTGGAATTAGAAAAAAAAATTTCAGCACAAAACAGCACAAACCTAGCACAATTCAGCACAACAATTTTTTTTCCGAAAATCAAAAGGTGCTGGGCCAACTTCACACACATGACTACTCTGTCTAAGATATGCAACAGTATGTAACATTATGTAACATTTGTAACGCTAGGTGGCGGTAACTATCATGACATTTACCAAAGCTGCAGTAACGAATTTATTTTTTAATTTATTGTTATTAACTCGATGACTTTATTTTTTATTTCAGATTTGAAAATTCGTTGACTCCAACAAGGTACCTGGCCATTTCCGTTTCAGCTTTTTCTGTGATTTATTATTTTTTTACAGTTTATAATGTTAGATCTTTTATGTTACAATTCTTAAATAGGTTCTTTTTTCCCGATGTAATAGAATAATTCAGATATTAAATTTTCAATTCGAATATTATATCCAGAATGTGAGTTTTATATAATTCAAATTATAATATAATATTATAATAATTATTTTATTTATAAATATTTCGATCCCTTAGAATTTGGAAATATCCTCTTCAGTACTGAGAATTAGTGACTACAAACTACTAGGTCAATTCCTAAATTACTTTATCAATAAATCATAGACAAAATAATTAAATTTAGTATCTTATTTACACTTTTGCAAAAAAAATTTTCGATAAAATGCAAAAAAAATTTTTCGTACTTCCGGGCCTAAAGTGACAACTTCACTCCCTTGTGACAGGTACTAAAGTGTCACATTTAATCCCTCCGGGATTAAATATTGACGAAACTCCCGGAACGATTAAATCACAAACAAACGAATTTAAGGGATATTTTATTGAAAAATATAATTAATTAGAATGGTAATTAACGTTAATATTCAAATTAATATTGTGACAACTCTTTTCCACGCAAGCTCCCGCAACGCCCAAAATAAGTGCAACCTACCAAAAAATTGATTTCTTAAAATTTCTGAATATAAACAAATTTCCAAATTCACCTTAATCATTAAATATTTATCATCCGGAGCCTCTCGTAAGAACTGATCTACCTGCTCAGACGTGAGAATTCTTGACTTCTTTGGTTTAAATCCCTCATTTCTTCTCTTCAAAAAAGCTAATAATATTGGAAATTTACTTATATCAATATCTCTCTAATGTTAATAACCGATTTCAGCATTGAGTAATGTGCCCAGAGAGTTGAGGCACAAACCGCTTTTGATTTATCATTGAAGTAGACTGAAAAACAGCGCATTTTCAGTAGGTTGTCTCACATTTTTTAAGCGGCACCACTTTTTAAAAGCATCGTACTGCTGCTCGTATAGTTTTCTAGATTTCGGTGGTAACAATTCTTCACCAACTTCGGCTGCTCTTTTATCAATATATTCTGAAAATTATTCGAAAATGAAATATGTGAAAATAAATAATTACAGAAATTTAATTCTATGGTTCTGATGCTGCGATCCCCTTGAAATTTTGCATGAGTATTCAATATAATTGTTTTCATTCTCAAAATAAATTTCACTTGAATCGGATATTCTGTTATGAAAATATAAAGATCTTCTTTCAATATTCCAATTGAATTTTTAATGGTTCTTTTAATACTATGGCCAAAAAATTTGACATGAAGATTGTGTATCAATCTTTATTCACTGAAATAATTTTTAACCCAAATATCCTGTTATGGAAATATAAAGATTTTTATTCTCAATATTCTAATTGAATTTTTTATGGTTCTGTTGAAACTATGGCCACGAAATTTTGGACATTCAGAATATCGATCTCCATTCACGAAAAAAAATCAAAAAAATTTCATCTATTGATTTTCCACATATTTCAATTCTTGAATCATTTCCAGAATATAATCTCGATCGTGCTAAGATTTTGCATTCATATCCTACGTAGCATAAAAACAGGGTGTCCCGAAAACAATGGATAAGCCTGCAACTATAGATAGACACTGTCGTGGTCTAACTTATTCCTAATTTTTACCTTAATGAAAACTCCACGGTTTCGGAGATATTCATGGTTTTCGTATTTTTAGAAAATTTCGATTAATGCGATTTGTTTTTCTAGTTCCATTTCTACAAATGGAGAGGTATATCGATATGGTTTTTTAATTTCACATGAGATAGTTCAGCTATCGGAAACATAGACTTAAATTCATCAAACTAGTGTAAAAAGTTAGAAACTCGTGAATTACAAAAAAATTTAAAACTAAATGAAATTTCTTTCAAGTTTGATGAGCTACAGTGTGAAAAAATTGTAGGACGCCCCTGGTAGACATCATCTTAAGAACTTGCTCAGTTATTGCAGATTCCAAAAAGGTATCATAAGCCAAGGCATTCTGTAGTTTTTCATTCTCGTAACTACTTGATTAGTGATTACCAAATAGTCGAAAAATTTCGAAAAACTGTTTTTTGTTGTAATCGTTATTTTGAGCTCATGTTTTAAAGTCAGGAGGCCATTTTTGTTGGAATCTAATGGAAAATTACGAAAATCTAATTTATTTTGAAAAAAGCAGTAGCGTATCGTTTTTCTGGTTGAATAGAAATATGGCATTATTTGCATTCAACACCCTGTGTTAATGTAAATGTATGATTATACCTAGCTATTCTGATTTGTTTAACCTTATGGTTATTGTTCAATAGCAACATTATGAATCTTCAAAAGAACTTTAACTATCACCAAATTACTATTCATTGGAAATGAATAAAGAATGCAAATGAAACAATAAGTTCATTATTCATATCGAACATTTATTCATAATAAATGTTCAAATTGACGTCCTTGCGCCCTAATACACGCTCTACACCTTTTAATGAACACACTTTTAATGCGACGTATTAATTTGAGCCGCTGCATTTTGGATACGAGCCTGTCACTCCTCAATCGAAGATATTGGCTTGGAGTAGACTAGATCTTTAAGGCACCACCAATAAAAACAATCCAGGAGGTTTAAGTCCGGTGATCTCGGGGGTCATGAAATAGGGCCAAGCCGGCCTATCCACCTCTGAGGGTATTTTGCATTCAGCTGATTTCTCACTCTTACTGTGTAATGAGCTGTGTTATTATTGTTCTATGCAAGCAGAGATTAATTTTTTATGAATAAATTTAAGCTCTGCATGACTGAACTCATTGTTTGATTTCGAAATCTTTATTCATTTTCAATGAATAAGTAATTGGTACTAATTCGTTTTATTTTTTCCATCGAATAGTAATTTGGTAATAATTCGTTTTATTTCATTTGTAATGAATATTCCACATACCTCTATTGTAGCAACACAGGGTATTTTTAAGTTGATATTTTTCTTTTAACACTGTACAGAATGTAAGAAAATAAGAAATATTGTCAAATACAATTACCTAGGTCCGGTAAGGTTTTCGAGATACAGGGTGTTGAATGCAAATAATGCCATATTTCTATTCAACCAGAGAAACGATACGCTACTCTGCTTTTTTCAAAATAAATTAGATTTTCGTAATTCTCCATTAGATTCCAACAAAAATGGCCTCCTGACATGAGCTCAGAATAACGATTACAACAAAAACTATTTGGTAATCAAGTAGTTACGAGAATGAAAAAATACAGAATGCCTAGGCTTATGATACCTTTTTGGAATCTGCAATAACTGAGCAAGTTTTTAGGATTATGTCTACCAGGGGCGTCCTACATTTTTTTTAAACTCTAGCTCATCAAACTTGAAGGAAATTTTATTTAGTTTTCAATTTTTCTTTGTAATTCACGAGTTTCTAACTCTTTACACTAGTTTAATGAATTTAAGTCTTTGTTTCCGATAGCTGAACTATCTCATGTGAAATTAAAAAAAACCATATCGAAATACCTCTCCATTTGTAGAAATGGCACTAGAAAAACTAATCGCACTTGGAAATTTTCTAAAGATAAGAAAACCATGAATGTCTCGGAAACCGTCGAATTTTCATTAAGGTCAAAATTTAGAATAAGTTAGATCACGACAGTGTCTATCTATAGTTGCAGGCTTATCCATTGTTTTCAGGACACCCTGTATATACAATATTCAACAAACTCAACATGTTTTCCTCGACGAGAAAACGTAAAACATATGCAAGAACACCGTAATACCTGAGGGAAAACAATTTTTCCAACCCGAAGAAAAACAGCTCATCCGGTGGAAAGTCCAGTTTTCATATCGCATGAATGAAGGGCTCAACCCTCCAGAGGTCCCTTCATCAACGTCGATATCCAACAATTTCTTAAGCAAAACTTTCCCGAGACATAAAAATTCCAAATACGCGAAACTTTTCGACGCATGTGCGTGACAAACCGAGCGTAACCAAAAGTTGCTAAGAAGTGATGATCCAGGTGTTACAATTGTGACATTTGTGTTACATCTCAGATCTGAAGATACGGTGTCACCTTAATTTTAAATTTAGTCAAAAAAGTTTATATTTCCGTTTCAGCAGTTGCGACTGATGATTTAAGTAGTAGCAGGTAAATTCTAAATAGAATAAATGCGTTTTTTACTGAAAAATTCAAGAAAAAACCCTGAGCAGGAGCTTTTGAGCACTCGTTCTTTGGTGGAGCAACAAGAGAATTACCTCAAAATTTTATATGGGATTTGAGATTGATACCAAATATGTAAATGCAGAATCTCAGCACAATCGGAATTATTTCTTGGAAATTATTCAAAAATGAAATATATAAAAAATAAATATTCACAAAAATTAATTTGTAAAATTTTGATGATGCGATCCTCTTGAAATTCTGCACGAACATTCAGTATATCAGATATCGATTGAAATATATTCTGGGAGGATACTGCATTTCTTAGAAACTTTATAGGTTTTCACTCCCAGTCTCTGAAACATAAATAATTAAAAATGTTTGATTAAGGTGAAGTGCTCCTGCGAAAATCTTTGCACTTATTTGTCAGGAGCAAATTGGTCTTGAAAAAAATTGTTGCCTAACAGTAAAACTGAAAAATAAAACAAATTAAAAGGATATTGTAACGTTTCGGTGGCTATATCAGACACCTTCTTCAGACAAACTCTAAAATTCTTCAGAATTGTGTATTTTCTCATTTGTAATCTGATTGACATTGATAGTTGTCAATCTATAGAGATGTTGATTTATTTGATTTTGAAATTTCCTGATGTCACTTCCTTCCTCAATGAATCAATCCAAATACGATCTATTCCAACAGAACAATTGGCCAAATTATTTACTTCATCTAACAAAATACATGTAGATTCCTTAATTTTCTTTTTATAATTATCAGGTTCCGTCATGGGGATCTTTGTGTGGTCCCAGTTCATCATATGATCTCCGTTATTTGAACATATATGATCAGCAATTTGTGATCTTGTGATGTCTCTATTTTTGATGTTATTCTTATGTTCTACACCTTAAATTAGAAATAATGAAATTTCTTTCATTAAAGAGTTCCTACTAGATAATCAATACCCACCAAATTTTATAGAAAGAACAATTTCAAATTTAGAACGAAAAATATCTAATCGAAATTCTAATGATGATCAGGTACAAACAGAAAACCGTCAAGAACAACCAAATTTGTTGAACGTCATTCCTTATATTCCTGACCTATCAGAGAAAATAAGAATGGTTCCAAATTTAACATAAGAACTGTTTTCAAAACACAAGATGATTTGAGATCCATTCTAACTAGAACAAAAAACCAATGAATGAGACACAAAAATCAAAAATTTTACAATTACAATATTCCCTGTATATGTGGAAAATCTTATACAGGAGAGACATCAAGACCTTAGAAATAAGAAAACGGGAACATAAAAATAACATCAAAAATAGAGACATCACAAGATCACAAATTGCTGATCATATATGTTCAAATAACGGAGATCATATGATGAACTGGGACCACACAAAGATCCTCATGACGGAACCTGATAATTATAAAAGGAAAACTAAGGAATCTACATGTATTTTGTTAGATGAAGTAAATAATTTGGCCAATTGTTCTGTTGGAATAGATCGTATTTGGATTGATTTATTGAGGAAGGAAGTGACATCAGGAAATTTCAAAATCAAATAAATCAACATCTCTATAGATTGACAACTATAAATGTCAATCAGATTACAAATGAGAAAATACACAATTCTGAAGAATTTTAGAGTTTGTCTGAAGAATGTGTCTGATATAGCCACCGAAACGTTACAATATCATTTTAATTTGTCTTATTTTCAGTTTTACTGTTAGGCAACAATTTTTTCAAGACCAATTTGCTCCTGACAAATAAGTGCAAAGATTTTCGCAGGAGCACTTCACCTTAATCAAACATTTTTAATTATTTATGTTTCAGAGACTGGGAGTGAAAACCAATAAAGTTTCTAAGAAATTCAGTTTTGATTCTCAAAATAAATTTCACTAAAATCGTTTATTCTGTTAAGGAAAGATAAAGATTTTTCATTTCAATATTCCGATTGAAATTTCTATGCTTCTGTTAGAAATATGACCACAAATTTCACTCAAATCAGATATCCTGTTTTAGAAATATAGGGATTTTTCTTTTCAATATTCCGATTGATTTTTTTATGGTTCTGTTAAAACTATAGCCACGAAATTTCGGATGAACATTCATAATATCAATCCCCATTCACAAAAAAAATTACTCGAATCGGATATTATTTTATGAAAATATGAAGTTTCTTCTTTTCAAGATTCCAATTGAATTTTTTATGGTACTGTTTACACTATGTGGCCACAAAATTTTGCATGAGGCTTGTCATTAGCATCTTGCATTTGGCCGAAACATTTCATTTCGATTGGTTTAGTATTTTCTGAGATATTGAGCAACAAAAATTTCAAATGACCATATTTTGTGAAACACCCTGTACGAATTGGCTGGTTAACGAGCTCAACCGAGCCATTCGGGACCCGAACTCATCCTGAGAATTTCAAGTCTCTAGGACAATCCCTACGGAAAAAATTTAATTTGACCAAGTATTCGTCATCAGGGAGTCGAACTCCATCGTCCGAGACCATTTTCAGCTCAAAATTCTAAAATTACAGACATTTGCACAACACGATATAGAACTCTTTCAACTAGAACGAGCGTTTAAAAGTTACGCAAATGTTGGAACCTACTCTGAAAATTCAAGTCTCCAGGACAATCCTTTTGAGAGTTATCGTGTTTACGGACAGACGGCCCAACTGACAGAATTTCTATCATCAGGGAGCTGACTCAAAATTCGAACATAACAGTCAATTAGAAAAAAGGAAATAGCACTCGCTCAAATAGAACGAGCGCTCAAAAAGGTGTTACGAACTGTTACAATTTAAATGTTGGCGTGTTACAGTTTTTGGAAGGCCAAGAACAACGCTTGACACTTTCGCCGGGTCAGTTTTCCACTGGCAACGGCACGCGGAGGGCTTTTCCGAGCTGATTTTCCGCCGGAAAACCACGTGGTCTGTACGGTAGATCGGGAAGAGACGTGAAAATGACCCTTGAGGAATTATCTCGCGGAAAATTCTCGTTGTACCGAATTTTCCTCAGAAAGAAAAACTGTTGAAGTGTGTGAGATGTGATACAATGTGTTGTAGCATGCTACAACCTGAGATCATTTCATTATTTTTCTTTATGGGTGAGCGACAAATTTGAGGCTATTATTATCTCAAAGTTTGGTATGGGAGATTGATACTAAATTATGAATGCGAAAAATTTCAAGAAAAGCCCTAAGCATGAGCTTTTGAGCGCTGGTTTTTGTGGTGGAGCAATAAGACTATTACCTCAAAATTTTATATGAGATTTGAGATTGACACCGAATATATAAATGCAGAATCTCAGCACAATCGGAATTATATTCTGGAAATTATTCAAAGAAGGGAATGTGTAAAGAAAAAATTAATTCAAAAATTAAATTCTACGGTTCTGATGATGTGATCCCCTTGAAATTCTTCATGAACTTTCAGTATAGTAGTTTTCATTGTCAAAATAAATTTCACTCAAATCGGATATTCTGTTAGGGAAATATAAAGATTCTTCTTTCAATATTCAAATTTATTTCCTATGGTTGTGTTAACACTATGGCCACAAAATTTTGCATGAAAATTCTGTAAGTATATCAATCTTTATTCGCAAAAAAATTTTACTCGAATCGGATATCTTTTTATGAAAATATGAAGTTTTTTTTTCCAACATTCCAATTGAATTTTCTGTGGTTCTTTTCACACTGTGAACACAAAATTCTGCATAAGGCTTGTTATGAGCATCTTGCATTTGGCCCTCACATTTCATCTAGATTGGTTTCGTTTGTTCTGAGATATTGAGGAACAAACATTTTGAATGACCATATTTTATTGAACACGCTTTACGATTTGGCTGGTTAACTAACTTACCCGAGGCATTTGAGGCTCGAACTCATCCTGAAAATTTCAAGCTTCTAGGACAATCCCTTAGAAAGTTATTGTGCTAACGGACGGCTGAACGGCCCCACGAACAGAATTGAATTTGACCACGAATTCGTCATCAGGAAGTCTAACCCTATAATTTTAGACCATTTTGTACTCAAAATTCGAAAGTTACAGACATTTGGGCAAAACGTTATAGACTTCGTTTAAGTAGAACGAGCGCTCAAAAACCACGGTCGGAATAATATTCGATAAATTATTCAAAAAATTCAATATGCTAAAAATCTATTACTAAAATCATCAGACCTCTGCCACATTAAATCCTCAAATTAGATTTCATTTCAATCGAAAATTTGTTCATGGAAATGTTAGAATTATTTCTCGATATTACGATAAAAATTTCTGTAGTTGCATTAAGGAAATTTCGTTTGGGGCTTCTTATCAGCTTCTTGCATATGGCCGCAAAATTTCATTTCCATCGGTTTTGATCTGTCTGAGTTTTTGAGGTACAAAAATTTCCACTAAGGTTAATGTACCAATTATCAACAGTGTCCCAAATATCGACACTTTTCATTTCTTTTCCATATAAGGTTTCGGGACCAGCCATAGAATTCGTTTCTTCGCTAATATGTAATTTATAGTTTTCTCAACATATCTAAATATTTTCCCGATTTCTTCTGAGTATCCTCAGTGCAAAATGTGCCCTCATTCAGTTGAGTTTCAGCCTCAACCGAGTTTACAGCCTATTTGTTACCAATTCAGTAAGAAAAGCTTCCTCATCATATCCAATCAAACTTGCAAGATTCAAGTGATTTATGTTTTTTTATACATTCACACACTTTTATATGGTTTGATTATTTCAGTTCTATCAATAAACTGAATTTTCCTGTGGTATTTTCATTAGAAAAAGGGTGTCGATAATAGGTACATCTAAAACATTACCATCCCCATACATCGACACAAGTGTCGGTAATTGGGTAAAGTGAGGTGTTATTTGAAATTCTTCCTGGAGCTTACATACTCCTTTTTTCGGAACAAAAGTAACTTTATTGAATGTGATGCAGTCATTAATTTTTATGTACCAATTGTCGACATAATGATTTTCCTCAAATTTTCCAATTATAAAATGAAATATTTCAATGTCGATAATCGGTTCAATTCTATGTCGAAAAATGGTTAATTTTTTGCCGATGATAGGGCACCTCGACATGACTTTTCAATGTATTTTTTGTTTAATTGGTGAGCCCTATCAACAATTTCTTTTCAACATTTCGACCGAAAATGATCGAAGTTTCAGTCCGTACAAACCGACACCAAATAAATGATGATAAACTCTTATGATATTATTTCATACTTTTTCGCAGATGTCGATGACAAGTGCCATTACATTATCGATTATTGGTTTCGTTAATTTTTCAGTCTATTCCGAATAATAAAATGTTACGGATGTGAAAAAGGTAATGCCTGCTCTAAGAACTTACAAACAATTCGATGTTCACAGAACCACATTATGAAAGGCAGATAGGTTCTGAGACTGTCTTAACCAAAGAGAAGGATGAACTATTGCTGGTGAAATGGATGTTTCACGTCGCGAAATGTGAATCTTTCATGACTTAAGCTACTTCGTCAAGAAAATAGGTGAAAATCCTCTAAGAAACTCCAAATTCAACGACTCTGATCTGAAATTTTTAATCTCTCCTCAATTTTCACAGAGCACTTTGAATGAGTTTAGCGTACACCAAATTTTGAAACGATAGCAATAGTCAATTTCAAAGTATAAAAAGAATTTTTTCTTGAATTTTGATACCCGGTCTCTCGGTAACGAAGCCGTTTCGGACCCATGTTTGTATAAACTTTTCTTCTTAGAATAAGTTGAGAAGTCCCCTTTGGCATTTGTTAACGTTATTCTGGAAACCCTGTATAAGTTATTTTATCAGATTTCACGATTTCATTAATTGAATTTATCGATCCGATTGAATATTTATTTTTCTCTTATCCATACAACTTTTTATTCTTCTTGATTTCACAGTGTCGATAATTGGTCCTCATGTATGTCGATAATTGGTAATTTCAATTCCAGAGCTGTCGATAATTGGGACATCTGACTTTCGACTTGATTCGAATTTTTTTAATATCAAAACTTTTTGTTAACGATTTTGTGTTTGTTTTGGGAAGTTAAAGGTACAATGAGTTGAAAACTGGCTTTTATGTGTGAACAAACATTTGTTGACTATCCGAAAAACTTTGTACATTCCCGAGTTTCCACTATACTGTCGATAATTGGTACATTTACCTTAGCCATATTTTATGGAACATCTGTACGATTTGATTGAATAACAAACTTAACCGCGGTATTTAGAAAGCAAACCTTCTAGGTTTTAGTAGAGTTTTAACATTACTCGTATTGCTTCTGAACACTTTATGTTGGAATGCCAAGAGAAGAACACAGAGAAATAGGAGAAATCACTCATTAAAATGAGTCATTATTGATCAATTTTATATATTAACGCTCAACTTTTGCTACGCTATTTATGTTCCTGTTATCTACATAAGTTTTAACTCTACATTCACACTTTTATTGTTTCGTATGCAATTTGTACTGTGTGTATGTAGACAAATACGAGGGACTTTGGGATATGATTCTTCGATGAAAATAAGCAGGGCCATGTCAAATAAATTTTTTTTCGAATCGACCACCTTTTCAAGATACAGCTTTGGAGAGCGATGACGAGTTGCCAGTTTTCCATTTTTGTTACTGCTTGTAATTTTTTAATTTTTCCGAGAAAAGTATCGACTGAATCGAAAATTTGCAGTAGTCTTTTCTTCGAGAATTGAATGGGAAACCATAAGAGAATTCAATTTTTCGAAAATTTATCTCACGAAAACAAATTTTGAAGGAAAATCATAAGGGTTTGATATTCTCAACCTCTAATAATAAAGCTATGGGATCAAAAAAATACGTGGGTACCATCTCCTTGAATCATATTACGTAAAGTTTTATGACTCAGCGTTTTTAGGACTCCTGAAAAACTCGTCATCGCCTTCCGAAGGCTGAATCTTGGAAGGGAGGTCGATTCCCAACAAAAAAATTATATGAACTATCCTTAGACCAAGTCTAAGGATATAGTCTAAGGAACTATCCCTGCTTCTTTTCATCGTGGAATCATCTTCGTAGGGTCCCTCGCATCTGTTTACAGACACCCTATATATAAACTCAGTTTTTTGTTGTTATGTCACTTTTCATTTCTATTTGGTTTTCAAGTGTACTAGAAAATAATTCAAATGCCTATAACCATGTCTTTCTCATATTAAAATAAAATATGTGAATTACGAAGGTGAAACACGAATGACATGGAACAAAAACTGCTCTCAAACTATTATATTTCCTGATTATGCTACATCCAAGCCCGTATAAATAAATGACTATATCCTGTAGCCCCTACGCTGTTCCCGACGCAGAGTGACATATGTCAACTGCAGCAAAATAGCGGCGCCCTAGGCGGGCACTAAAACTGAGGGAATAAAAAACGTCAGCTCGAAACACATACGTAATTTTTCTGCACGTCAAGTATAAATGAATTATTTTTCACGTGAATCATTCAACCCACGTTTTGAGGAACATGGCGTAAATTTGAACGCAATCCTGATATAAATCATACGGGGTATAGGTACATGGTACATGAAGTTGTATGTATGTGAGAAAGCATTTCTTTTTAGAGATTTTTTGTTATGTGTTTGAACGACGTAGAACGGAATGATCAGTTGAACGTATACGAAATTGATCAATAATGACCATCTACATCTCATGGTATTCCTACAGATGGTTCTAAAACCTCTATACAGGAGCTGGCGCTGGGATATAAGATAACTTCAAGACATTGCAACGTAAAAGTGAGGAATGGAAACGGGAATACACACACAGCTCAAAGAAAACACTGTAAATGGTATACCTACAGATGATTCCAAAACCTCTACAGGAGCTGGAGCTGGGATATACGGGCCGCGTATTGGCATTCTTTACTACGCTGCAACGCCTGCAACGCATGCATGGTGTTGCAACGCGGTAAAGAATGACTGAACGTATGCTCTCTCTATCCAGACATATCTTACCACGTCTCAGCGCAGGCAGGCGTTCAGACGTAGTAACTATTGTAATATAATATTGATACGCTGCATGCTGCATGTTTGCGATGGTTATGGGATAGTCATCATGGTATTTTAAAAGATGATAGAAGACTTATCATGTTATTATTCAGAAGAATTCTGTATTCCAAAACCATTGAAGAGATTCGATAGATTTATGACCATATTCGTAATGATGCCCATATAGCCAATTATTGGGATCGAAGGGAAGAGTGGTCGTTGGCTTATAGAAGTAATTTATTAACAAGAGGAAATAATACAAACAATTATGTAGAAGCATCCATTCGTATTTTTAAGGACAGTGTTCTACAAAGATGTAAAGCGTTCAGTGCTTGTGCCTCGGTGGATTTTGTCGCCAATGTTTTCGAGTCCTATCAGAGACGACACTTGCTGTCATTTGCCAATTTTCGGAACTCTAAGATCTAAGAAATACTCTTAAGAAAAATGTCGAATTCTGCTGATGTCTTTGTTCAAAACATCGACGAAAATACTTTTTAGTTTCTTCGGAGACCGATGATCAGATGTTTCATACTGCCTATGTAGATATTGCATTTTGCGATTGTATTTTTGGACAGGGTGGAAGGTATTGTAAGCACCTTTGCGCCATACAAAATAAGTATGGAATAACTTTCAGGACCTGTGTGCAAATAAATACCGATGATAGAAAAGCATTAGCAAAATTAGCTCTAGGAGAAAACATATCCCCAGAACTTTATGGGGACATGTCAACTGATGTGGGACACAAAATGACTTGGCAACTGGTTTAGAGCAAAGCGAGGTTTTTATGTAGCAGAATAATTTTCTCATGGAAACAATCAACTCTGTCGAGAATGCTAGTAAAACAAACTTAGTTGAAGAACATTCTGGTGCTGTAATAAAACTATCAGAAAATTTTAAACGCATATGTGAAATGGCATCCGAAAAGTAAAACGGTTGATATGGTTAATGCCATAAAAAAATTTAATACAGACAAAATTACATCATCGGACCTCCTCAATTTTATTCATGTATCAAAAAACATTTCTGTGAAAAAAACATTTCTGTTCAGCCGACATCACTGAGTCGAAGAAAAATAAGAGGTGGTTTGACATGCGGCGCAAAGCGCATTCAAGCTGGTAGGCCATCCAATAAAGAAATGGCGAACAATCCAAAAAGGAACAGGTCTTTGAAGAAAAATATTGATCTTAACAGACCAAATGCAAAATCGCATGGCAATGCACACTAGTAGGTAGTATACGTTAGTGGATTTTGCATTTCCATTTGATGTAGTCTTTTGTATATTCGTTTAAAAAAAAACAGATTTTAGCTATACTTACCATATTGTTATACATATTTCTATTTTAATTTTTATTAGTATTATTTACCGTATATTATTTTTTATATTTCAGTATGGAATAAACTGTTTTTGGCAAAAGTATATTATTGTTATTTTTACGAACCGGAACTGCAAATTTGAACATGGTTGGAATTGAAAAGCGCTAAACAATGTCTCGATAATGCAGCGTATCAATATTACAATAGTTACTACGTCTGAACGCCTGCATGCGCTGAGCCGTGGTAAGATATGTCTGGATAGAGAGAGCATACGTTCAGTCATTCTTTACCGCGTTGCAACACCATGCATGCGCTGCAGCGTAGTAAAGAATGCCAATACGCATACGGGCCAAGTACCAAGTGTACACTGTCGCTAAGCTCCTGTATGAAGGACTTTCAAGTGGAAATCTTAGCTATTGAAAGATGTCCACATTAGAATCTAGAAAGAAATTGTCAGAAGTGCGATATAGCCTTTCACTCAGATATTCAAGCTGCTATTAAAGCACTGAGATCCTACGTCATCGACTCGAAGATGATCTGGGAGTGTCGAAACAAACTCAATAAGGAAGGCAAGAAAAATAAGATCTTTTTGATCTTGGTTCCCGGTCATTCGGGAATAAAGGAAACGAAGAGGCCAATACACTTGCCAAAAAGGGCGCACGAATGTCACTCATTGGTCCAGAACCCTTCTGTGTTATAGGTAAATGTACCTATAAGAAGGAGTTTCTGGAGAAGGAGAAAGCCGAAAGGGAACGCTGGCGGAATCTCCCAGATATGGATCATTCCACTAAGTTCTTTCGGAACTTTGAATCAGCAAGATCCTTAAGATATCTGGATCTTGGTAAGAAACAATTACACCTCCTCACTGTCTTTCTCACAGGACACTGTCGGTTCAGGAAGCACCTGTTGAGGATGGTATTATCGGACACTGACGAGTGAGGGTTCTGTGGGAAGGAGGAAGAAACCCCCATTCACCTAGTCACGGAATGTTTTGCCATTGCGAGTTTAAAGAAAGAATACCTCGGGCGACAAACTTGTAGGAGTGAGGTATTAGCCTCGTTGAAGCCTTCACAGATACTGGATTTCATCAGATCTCTGAAACTGGAAGGCGAGCTGTGAAGGGTGTGGTGAGAAAAGCTCTATGGGGAGGCAAAAAAGACCTTGAGGTCACAGTAAATGTAACCTGTTGGAGAACTATAGAATACTGAAGAAATACCGATTAAAAGAATAAAATTTTAGAACAAAATCAATGAAGCATCTGATAGCAGTGAATAATAACTCATTATTCACTTATGATTTATGGGTATCAAAATACTCGAGTAAATATACGTATAATGGGTGGATTATTGGCTTCTGCTGACCAGCGATACGCACTCTAGCGGTTGAAATCGAAATAGAGCTAAGATAGTAGTAAACAAAGCGTTGAACGAATTTCAGTGTAATAATTTCGTAATTGTTCATAAACTTTTGTTTAGAAGAAATATTCAAGGGAAAATTGAAATTGTTATCCTCTTGAATATGATTTCGATCAGGAATTACTACTGTTGTGTGCCCCGATGCAATTTATGGGCGAAAAAATTGCAAACTTTAGGTTATAGTTATCACTTCTTCCCTCAGGAAAACCAAATGAAAATATATCTTGAGAAGGAGTTTGGAAGGAAACTAATAGTTAAAGAAAGGCTTGTATCTTATTTACTCCAATAAATATAGGAAAGTAATTCATATTGCCGTTTTAACCTCTTACGTCAGAATTTGTATCGAAGGTTACAGCAGATTACGACAAGCTCTCTCTACTTCTTAGGATCATTTAAAATTAAGGTACACATACAACATATTATTTCACAAACCTGTACTTGGCTATTGCAGAATTGGTGAAGAGTTCATAAAACATTTCTACATATTATCTTCTTGATTTATACTATATAACGATACAGCAAATTTTTTTAAGCATGGCATGCATATTTTCCATAGATGAACCCTTATTTTCTTACATCAGCCTTCTGCTAATTCCATAAGCACTTTAATTCTGTATGTGATATTTCTTCAAGTTTAGAAAGTTTTTCCCCGATAAAGAAACACGCAGCAGGAAAGGAGAAAAAGACCATGAGTTTTGACATGATTCTGTCATGGATAAATAGGAACATCATGTACCTGATCAATCTAATTAAAACAACTGTAATGATATGTTTACATTTCCTCCTCACTCCACCTTAACAAGAACATATCGTGCATATTAGTTTTGTTTTACTTTATCACTCTCCACAATCAATGAACCATCAATTTTATGAGGTTCTGTATTTATTAAGGGCTAGGGCAATAGTTTTTAAACACAAAGAGCAAATGTCTATAAAACTGGACCCACAATTTGTTCTCCAAGACATTATAATATGACATGCATTCAGAACTTCTTCTCGAACTTCTCCTTCTACTGGGGCTCTAGAATTAGAGGTTAAAACTCCTAAAATTTCCAGAAATTCTAACGGCTGCACTTCACTTCATATACGTGTATACATGTACGATATAAATGAACTGAAAGAAATTTTTAATATAGTTTAAGATTGACAACATCTACAACTAGACTTACTGACTTGTAACCTTTATATTAATTAAACACTTGGATATTAGTGATAAAATGATTGAAATATCGATTAAATCACAAAATAATTCAACAAAGATTCCAACTCCATATTAATTTCCAGATTATTCGTAAAAATTTCGATGAAACTCCAATGACTTATCTGTCCAAAACAAGATTGTTTACATTTACTACTATCTTAGCTCAGCTTTGATTCTCGCCACCTTGGCGCTGATATCGTCTTGGAATATGCCAATACATAAGTCGGTGATAAAAAGCAAAAACGAATCAACTAGAACTTCGTTACAGCTTGAGTATACAATAAGCAGAGAAAGCATAAGAAACAGATATACAACCTGTGTAAATATCAACAGAATAACAGAAATCCTCAAAATTCGTGTAAACAGCATAGAACCTCTAGCGGCAAACATTGACCTGGTAAACGTCAAACGCCATCAAACCGTCAACAGAGAAAACCGATGAAAATAATACAAATGAAAAATGAAAGGGGAGAACGCCTCAATTCCGAAAATAAGATTGATGTAACCGATTCATCTCCCCCTCAGCGGACTTTCAGCCGTGAAATTTTGTCCATTTTCTACCGCTTTGCTGCCAAGCGACAAGGCGTGAAAAATTATGTGAAATGCGGGCGCACGGGGGGTAAAATTCACTGCCCGCGGTGTTTACCGGGACAGAAAAGAATAATGTCGTCTATATTTCATTTCCTTACGTAAATTGAATCTCTGTAGAAAACACGAAACTCAATTTGTTCAATTAGATAACAAAGGCGGGCGTTCAGTGAATTCTCTATGCTCTGTTTTCTTCTTCTTGTTGATTCATTACGGATGAAAAACGTTTTGGGGTTGGGGTTATTCGAGGTTATGTTTATCGCTCTCGTTTTCGCAGTGAAAGGAGAGTTATTTGAGGGCATTAGAGTGTCCATAAGGAAAGATTTTTGTTAAAGCAAGGATTTCGAAGAATTTCGATAGAAGATCAGGTGCCTTTTCTTATTTGTAGGTGAACAAGAATCATCATTACAAAAGTTGCTGGAAAATGAAATTACAAAATCACTTCTACCCAAGTCGCTGAAAGCGGAATATGAAATCGCATATACAAAAGTCGCTGAATGACAGAATTACAAAATCACCTTTACAAAAGTCGCTGAATAACGGACTTTCAAAATCAACTTTCAGCAGTGAAATTTTGTTCATTTTCTACCGCTTTGCTGCCAAGCGACAAGGCGTGAAAAATTATGTGAAACGCGGGCGGGCAGGGGGTAAAATTCACTGCCCGCGGTGTTTACCGGGACAGAAAAGAATAATGTCGTCTATATTTCATTTCCTTACGTAAATTGAATCTCTGTATAAACACGAAACTCAATTTGTTCAATTAGATAACAAAGGCGGGCGTTCAGTGAATTCTCTATGCTCTGTTTTCTTCTTCTTGTTGATTCATTACGGATGAAAAACGTTTTGGGGTTGGGGTTATTCGAGGTTATGTTTATCGCTCTCGTTTTCGCAGTGAAAGGAGGGTTATTTGAGGACATTAGATTGTCAATAAGAAAAGACGTTTGTTAAAGCAAGGATTTTGAAGAATTTCGCTAGAAGATCAGGTTACTTTCTATATTTGTTGGTGAACAAAAATGGAATTACAAAATTTGTTCTATCTGAATCGCTGAATAGCGGAATTATGAAATCGCATATACGAAAGTCGCTGAATGACGGAATTACAAAATCACCTTTACAAAATCGCTGAATAAACGAATTACAAAATCGTCTTCAGGAAAATCGCCGAATAACGGATTTTCAAAATTAACTTTCAGCCGTGAACTTTTGTCCATTTTTCTACCGCTTTGCTGCCAAGTGACAAGGCGTGAAAAATTAAGTGAAACGCGGGCGGGCAGGGGGTAAAATTCACTGCCCGCGGTGTTTACCGGAACAGAAAAGAATAATGTCGTCTATATTTCATTTCCTTACGTAAATTGAATCTCTGTAGAAAACACGAAACTCAATTTGTTCAATTAGATAACAAAGGCGGGCGTTCAGTGCTCTATGCTCTGTTTTCTTCTTCTTGTTGATTCATTACGGATGAAAACGTTTTGGGAATGGGGTTATTCGAGGTTATGTTTATCGCTCTTGTTTTCGCAGTGAAAGGAGAGTTATTTAGGGCATTAAAGTGTCCATAAAAAAAGACGTTTGTTAAAGCAAGGATTTTAAGAATTTCGCTAGAAGATCAGGTTCCTTTCTATATTTGTTGTTGAAGAAAAATGGAATTACAAAATTTGTTCTATCTGAATCGCTGAATAGCGGAATTATGAAATCGCATATACAAAAGTCGCTGAATGACGGAATTACAAAATCACGTTTACAAAATCGCTGAATAAACGAATTACAAAATCGTCTTCACAAAAATCGCTGAATAACGGATTTTCAAAATTAACTTTCAGCCGTGAACTTTTGTCCATTTTCTACCGCTTTGCTGCCAAGCGACAAGGCGTGAAAAATTATATGAAACGCGGGCGGGCAGGGGGTAAAATTCACTGCCCGCGGTGTTTACCGGGACAGAAAAGAATAATGTCGTCTATATTTCATTTCCTTACGTAAATTGAATCTCTGTAGAAAACACGAAACTCAATTTGTTCAATTAGATAACAAAGGCGGGCGTTCAGTGCTCTATGCTCTGTTTTCTTCTTCTTGTTGATTCATTACGGATGAAAAACGTTTTGGGGTTGAGGTTATTCGAGGTTATGTTTATCGCTCTCGTTTTCGCACTGAAAGGAGAGTTATTTGAGGGAATTATGGTGTCCATAAGGAAAGACTTTTGTTAAAGTAAGGATTTTGAAGAATTTCTCTAGAATATCAGGTTTCTTTCGATATTTGTGGGTGAAAAGAATCACCATTAGAAAAGTTGCTGAAAAATGGAATTACAAATCGCTTCTACCTAAGTCGCTGAATAGCGGAATTATGAAATCGCTATACAAAGGACGCTGAATGACGGAATTACAAAGTCACCTCTCTATTCTCTATGCTCTGTTTTCTTCTTCTTGTTGATTCATTACGGATGAAAAATGTTTGGGTTGGGGTTATTCGAGGTTACGTTTATCGCTCTCATTTCGCACTGAAAGGAGAGTTATTTGAGGGAATTAGAGTGTCCTTAAGGAAATACTTTTGTTAAAGCAAGGTTTTTGAGTAATTTCGCTAGAAGATCAGGTTCCTTTTGATATTTGTGGGTGAACAAGGATCACCATAACAGAAATTGCTGAAAAATGGACTTACTTACTTAGGTCACTGAATAGCGGAATTATGATATCGCATATACAAAAGTCGCTGAATGAGGGAATTACAAAAGCACCTTCACAAAATCGCCGAGAAACGGATTCACAGAATCACCTCTACAAAAGTTACTAAATGACGAAATTACAAAATAACCTCTATAAGAGATACTGAATCACGGAATTACAAAACCACTTATAAACAATCAAAAATACTGTTTTCTGGAAATTTTCGGTATTTCCATCGAATTCAAAGTAGATTTGGGTTTGCAAAATTACTAAAATAAATTATTATCATACTGAGGTCAAAGAAATCAATAAACTGCATGAAAAACGTCTTGAAAGACGCTGTATTTCTGTCAGTGTTTTCTTTCGATTTTTCAATTTTGCTCATACCCTTTTGTGAAATGGATTTTGTTTTCAGGTGCGGTGGTGATAGCTTCGAGTGTGAGAATAAACAAACTGCAAGTGCCTGAAGTGATAAGACATGGCGCTCCTGTAGTGCTGGACTGTGATTTTTCTTTAGAAGAGAGTGACCAAGATTTGGTAGTTAAATGGTACTTCAATAACAATAACAGAACTCTAGTTTATCAATGGATTCCTGGTAAGTTTAAGCTTATTATTTTCTTCGATACAAATAGCGATGCACCTTGACCATGTAATGCCGTTGTGAGAATTTATCAAAAAAGTAGACAAATGTTCAAACGCCTGTAAGAACCTTTTGTGATTAGAGTTTAATGTTCAGTAGTTAATTTTTGTACTCTTTCGATGATGTTCCCAAGAAAAAGTGTATTTTGTATTATTCCTGTTCGACTGACTCAAGCATATCATCCTTGATGAACTTGCAAAAAATGCGTCAATGTTAATACTTGCTGGACCTGAGCCAATGTATTTATACAGTCACTCAAACCAATTTATTCACAAAAACTATCACTAGTTCATTTACAGACTTTCAGATTAAGATTCACTTCGAAACTGTTCGGTATCTACTTGGCATAAAGCACACTATCAGAACTGAACCGAAACTGCAACTGTTCTGACTTCAAAACGCGCGTTTTCATATACACGTCCCTGTTCTAGATCTGTCTAGGCTAGTCGAGAGCATTCTAGACCTTCTCTGGTTTCGACGCGACTCGAGTGTTCCAGAGCAGCAGGACTGCATTCAGGGGGAACTCTTACATTACAATACATATTCACAACTCATCAATGAATGTATTACTTTTTAATTGAACTGAGTATCAGAGCTGTGCCGAAGTCTTGTGCTTAGTGCTCGTGAAAGCACTCGAAGTACTTTTGTGCTCGTAAGCACTGTGCTCGCGAGCACTAGATTGAACCAGTGCTTGGTGCTTGGTGCTTCGTTAGTTTTTTGAAAGGGCTTAGTGCTTAGTAATTCGAAAAGTGCTTCTAAGCACCGCAGTGCTCCCAAGCACTTTCAGAAATTACCAAGCACCAAGCTTTATGGAATCGTCGGAACATGAAAATGACGGACTTTCGCCTGATTGGAATAGACAAAGAACTAAAATATAATTTTTTTTTGGTCCACCTCCATGGATATCTAAGTTGTTGAATTTTTTCTTTATTATAACTCTGGTGTTAAAAAAACGATATCGATGTATGTTATGGACTGGAACAAGTCTTTATGTTCTCATTATTATGACTCCGAGAACAAATTGTAATGTTGTATGGCGAAATTTTTTTAGGAAATAAATATCGAACAAAAAATTTTTTTTTATATACTTTTCAAGTTTTATAATCATTCTTTCAAGTTTTTTTGGCGAATATTCAAGTTACAGTCTATTCACTTAATGAATGATATAAAGAGCTCAGAAAACGTTTTTCCTAGCAAACAGCATTTTTTTCTTGCTTCGCCACAAAAAAATTCCATCTAGTTTGTTGCCAAGACGTCATTGTCTTTCTATAACTTTTGGAATTTTATTTTCTGTTTCGAGACCATAGCCTTTTCTTCCAATTTTTTTATATGACGTCATGGTAATTTATATTTGTCTGTGAACGACAATGTTAGACTTGCAGGCTGAGAGAAAACTATTGTCAATTTCAGTTATGCCCAGTTCGAAACACGATATGACTCGAAAGAAAAAATCAAGACATCAAAATCAAAATTTCAAACTAAGAGACATTTGGATGGAAAATACAAAGGTTCATTCAGAAAAGTGATTAGTGCTCAGTGCTCGTGTAAACGAATTACTTTCCAAAAGTGCTTGGTAATCGCGAGCATTCCTTAAAAAATAAGGGCTTAGTGCTCGAGATTCCGGAGCACTTTTTCAATACGGCTTACTGCTTTGTGCTCGAAGCACTTTTCTTCAGTGCTCGGCACAGCTCTGCTGAGTATGTTAAATGACAGATAATAAATGAAAAAATATAGGGCTTTCCAATAAGAGGTCTTCTTTTGAATAGCCCGCAATTTCGGTAGATGTCACGTTTGAAGCTGTAATTTTTTGACATTTGACAAGTAAAAACTACGCCATTATTCAAATGGAACGATACAAGCTTCAAGAACGCATTGAAATTATTAACATTCCTTATAAAAATGATGGAAATTTGGCAGAGACGGTTCGTAAATCTCGAACATTTTTTGCTCGTCGTGAAGCACCTTGTCGAACCGCAAAAAATAAACTGGTGAAAAAATTCGAGCTGTTGCGACAAGTTAATTATATGAAGAATAAACCCGTGCGCGCCGCTCAAGAACAGCCAAGAATATTGCTGCTGTAGGTAGCCGAAAGTGTTAAAAAAACCCAGGTTTGTCCATCCCTCGTCGTTCTTTGGAATTAGGCATTCCACAAACGATAATTAATGATTTTTTATGGCCTAAATTGGATAGTATTGATCTGGACAATGTTTACTTTCAACTAGATGGCGCTACGTGCCACACACGTAACGAAACTATTGATCTTGCTAGAAAAGTTTTCAGGCCGTGTTATCTCTCGAAGAGGTGATTACAATTGGCCACCGAGATCTTTTGATTTAACACCATGCGACTTCTTCCTTGGGGCCACGTGAAAGAGAAGGTTTACGCCAATAGCCCAGCTTTAATTCTAGACCTCAAAGATGGAATTCGTGAGGCTATCGAGGACATATGGCAGCCATTTTGCGATTTGGTTATGGAAAATTTCATAAAAAGAATATGGTCCTGTAAGCGTGGTCGTGGAGGTCATTTGATATTCAGAGAAAAATACCATTTTCAATATAACTGATCGGATGTTTATTTCATTATAAAGAAGGAATTATGCCGTTAATAGTGGAAAATGACATCAGGCAAATGACCACCACGACCACGCTTACAGGACCATATCCTTTTAATGAAATTTTCCATAACCAGATTGCAAAGTCCTCGATAGCCTCACGAATTCCATCTTTGAGGTCTTGAATCGATGCTGGGCTATTGGCGTAGACTTTCTCTTTCACATGGTCCCAAAGGAAGAAGTCGCAAGGTGTTAAATAACAAGATCTCGGTGGCCAATTGTGATCATCTCTTCGAGAGATAACGGGCTATTCAGGATAACACCTCTTTTTGGAAAGCCCTTAGAATGACTCTCCGGTGGGTACCAGAGCATTGTGGAGTTGAAGGAAATGAAAATATCGATGAACTTGTAAAAAATTCGTCAATGTAAACACTTGGTGGACGTAAGCAAAAAAACAATATAAGGCAGCGGGCCAGCAATGGAAGTTGAATAACAAATAGCCTTATAGAGAAACATTCCTGGACTTACTCAGTCCAGAAAATTCATGATGATTTCATTTACCTACACCAAAAAGCTTCTGAAATTGTCAGGAGTTGAGCTCCGGGTGATGGTGGGACTGCTGACAGGGTGCTGTCGGTTCAAAAATCATTTGTACCGTATGGGAAAGTCAGCAGACAAGATCTGTAGGTTTTGAGGATCAGAAGCAGAAAAAGCTGAACATGTGTTATGCAAGTATTTAGAGCTGGCTGGATAAAAACAATTTATATGGGGAAACTGATCCTGGACACCCAAGAGGTAACGTCCAAACCTCCTGAGGAGATAGTCGGTTTCATCAACTTCCTTGGGTTTTCAAGAATGAGTAGAGTGGATAAAAAAAATCTACATAGTCAAAGTTCCCGAACGGCTAACCTAGCTGTAACGACCCTAGTTCTGATGACAATAATAAGGTATATCAACCTCAGAAAAATGAATATTCGTGATATCTATATCCAGAATCGAGGGAATCTGCCTGAAGTGAAACGTTTCTCCGGGGTTAATAAAATTTTCTTCTGTGTTATATTCAATTTATTTACACAGCCACTCAAAACAATAATTTTTCCACAAAAACTAACTTTAGTTTATTTATTTACACACATCTAAATTAATATTCACTACGAAACTATTCGGTATCAATTTGACATAAAGCACACTATGAGAACTGAGCCGAAATTGCAACTGTTCCTGTGCTAGAACTGTCTAGACTGCTCGAGAGCATTCTAGGCTTTCTCTGGTTTTCGAGTGTTCCAGAACAGCAGGACCACATTCAGGAAATATTCACACATTACAATAGATCTCCACAACTCACCAGTGAATATTACATTGTTAATTGAACTGAGGATGTTAAATTACAGATAATAAATGAAACAATACAAAGATGGCTAATCTAGCCATAAGGACGAGTTCTAATGATAAAAATAACACTCAATTCCTTTCTTCCAGCATCCCAAAGCAGACCACAAGTCCTAGGCGTCTTGAAAGATCGCCTAAATCTAGAATACACAGCCAGTGTGGACGCCAACAGCAGGCACAGAGCTTTGCACATTCTGCAAGCAGGACCGGATCTCTCAGGAGACTACACGTGCTCTGTGTCCACGATGCAGAGCGAGGACATTCGCACGAAGAGCATGCTCGTCTTCGGTGAGTAATATTTGATTAGTTACTTTTGGGGATCCCGAAACGGGACGTGTTTCTTGCCAATTCCGTACGTGATGTCTTTTTTTCAGCTGATCTAGAATCGGTTGATTGGTTTTGTCGAGGACTTTGTCAGCGAAACCTGTAAGAGGTTTTTTGCATCGGTGTCTTATTGTATACTTCTCGATTTTATGTCAGAACATGTTATAGTTTTCATAAGTTTGTCACACGTTTTTTATCATTATTCCGAAATTAAATTCGATATTTAGGATGAAATACCACTATTCAAATCTATGGGAGATGATTACCCTTCAGTAGGGTCCTGTAGCGGTCTTAGAAGAACAGAAGATTCGAAAATCATCACTTGGAACGCCAGACCTGGTTTGAAACACCCTCCTGGCCCAAGAGCATCAATTAAGTGTTTTGTATCTAAATATTGAAGGTATTTATTCGAATATTTTTAAGTTTCAATTTTGTAAAAACGGCGAGGCAGGGTTTTTTCTACTGAGGTTTTTCCCTGTGCTCTGGTATCATACGACAGAATAGTATGGTGCCCCGTTTTGCACCAACCTCAGCTAGGGACTTTTTTGTTTCATGTATTGTATTTTTTAGCTCTCAATTCAAAAGAATATATATATATATAGTTTTCAATGGGTTCGTAAAAAACCGGCAATACCTGAGATAGTACCAGACTGTACGTTGTGACTTGTGTGCCGACACGTATTTGTTCATAGATTTCATAGCAATCTCTCAGCCTGTACCCGACTTAAATGAGACTGATAGTCCTTTGAGTCCGTCAAAAAACCGACAACGCTTAGGACAACTACAGACTGTACATTGAGATTCGAAATCATGTGTTCAACCAAGTATACTTTCACAGATGTGTAGTTCTTTTTGTGGTTGTTGAATATTAGTCTCTCAGTCAATATACTTCTTCAGAGAGACTGAGAACCTTTTGAGTTCGTCAAAAGACCGAAAACCTATCTGATCTGCGTTGATACTCGAAATTATGTGTGTGACTACGTATTCATTTGCGGATCTCACAGCATTTTTATATTTGTTGTGTTCGAGTCTCTGATACAGTAACTGACTATAAAGAGACTGAGGCTCCTTTTAGTCCGTCGAAAAACCGACAAACTCACGGGTATCGTGGACGCCAACAGCAGGCACCGAGCTCTGCACATCCTGCAAGCCGGACCGGATCTCTCCGGAGACTACACGTGCTCCGTGTCCACGATGCAGAGCGAGGACATTCGCACGAAGAGCATGCTCGTCTTCGGTGTGTAATATTTAGTTACTTTTGGGGATCTCGAAACGGGACGTGTTTCTTGCCAATTCCACACGTGATGTCTTTTTTCTGTCGATATAGAATCGGTTGATTGGTTTTGTCGAGGACTTAATCAGCGAAACCTGTGAGAGGTTGTTTGCATCGGTATCAGATTGTATACTTCTCGATTTTATGCCAGAACATGTAATCGTTTTCAATGGGCTTTGAAAGACGGAGACTCCTTTGAAGTTCGTAAAAGACCGACAATACCTACCTAAGATACTAACAGACCGTACGTTGCGACTTGTGAGTAGACACGTATTTGTTCATAGATTTCAAAGCAATCTCTTAGCTTGCACCCGACTTAAAAGACACTGAAAGTCCTTTGAGTTCGTCAAAAGAATGACAACGCCTAGGACAACTTCAGACTGTGCGTTGAGATTTGAAATCATGTGTGCGACCAAGTATACTTTCATAGATTTGTAGTTCTTTTATATTATAGTTGAGTATCCGTCCCTCAGTCAATATACTTCTTCAGAAAGACTGAAATCCTTTTGAGTTCGTCAAAAGACCGACAATCTTTCTTCTCTGCGTTGCGAGTCGAACTCATGTGTGTGACTACGTATTCGTTTTCGATTCTCTCAGCATTTTTATGTGTGTTGTGTGCGAGTCTCTGATACAGTAACTGAGGCTCCTCTAAGTCCGTCAAAATACCGATAAACTCACGGGTATCGTGGACGCCAACAGCAGGCACAGAGCTCTGCACATCCTGCAGGCCGGACCGGATCTCTCCGGAGACTACACGTGCTCCGTGTCCACGATGCAGAGCGAGGGCATTCGTACGAAGAGCATGCTCGTCTTCGGTGAGTAATATTTGATTAGATATTTTTGGGGGATCTTGAAACGGGACGTGTTTCTTGCCAATTCCGCACGTGATATCTTTTTTTTTCTGTCGATCTAGTATCGGTTGATTGGTTTTGTTGAGGACTTTGTCAGCAAAAACTGTGAGAGGTTTTTTTGCATCGATGTCAGATTGTATACTTCTCAATTTAATGTCAGAACATGTTATCGTTTTCAATGTGTTTAGAGAGACTGAGACTCCTTTGAGTTAGTAAAAAGACAGCCGCTGTCGAACTTCAGGAGGACCTGGAGGCGCTGACCAATTGGTGCCGAGAGTGGCAACTGCCCCTCAATCAGGAGAAATGTGCTGTGTTACACCCTGGTTCCCACAATCCCCGTCATCAGTACTATCTGAATGATGTCCCCATCAGCACCTGTAGTAGTCATTCTGATCTCGGTGTGATTATTAACGAGGATCTCGGCTGGTCAGATCATATACTTTCCATTGTAAATAAGGCTAAAAGATCTCTGTTCATGATACAGAAGGCCTTCAACGGATGTGATCCCTCAACATGTGCTGTCCTGTTCAAGACATATATCCGCCCCATCTTGGAATTTGCTGGCCCTGTATGGTGTCCAGTACTGAATAGAGATTTGGCTTTGTTGGAGGGTGTCCAGCGTCGAGCGTCGCGTCTGCCATATGGGATTTTGCGACCAAGCTATGAAGAGAGCTATCTCTCATGAACTTGCCGTCGTTTGCTGACAGGAGGATTGGAGGCGACCTGATCACAACCTACCGTGCTCTCCACAATCTCTTTGGAGCTGACCTAAGCAGCCTTTTCACTTTAAACTCCGATGGTCGTCTACGTGGTGACGCATACAAGCTGTCCAAGGAAATTTTAGATCGACGCAGAGGCAAAACTTCATCTCCAACCGGGTTTTTAGTTCGTGGAATAGTTTGCCGTCGACAGTTGTGAACTCACAGTCTGTCAATGCTTTCAAAAACAATTATGACCGTTTATGCCGTAGCGTTCGTCGGTGACACTCGTGATAGTGGAAATTTCTCAATTTTTTTTTATGATTTGTCACATTTTGATTTTATGTAGAACGTATATGTATTAATTTTGAGTTTTATAGGCTTTGCCTCAACTCTGTATCATTTCTAAATAAATAAATAAAATAAAATACCTGAGATAGTAACGGTCTGTACGTTGCGACTTGGGTATTGACACGTATTTGTTCATGGATTTCATAGCAATCTCTTAGCCTGTACCCAACTTAAAAGAGACTGAAAGTCCTTCGAGTCCGTCAAAAGACCGATAACGCCTAGGACAACTACAAACTGTGCGTTGAGATTCAAAGTCATGTGTGCAACCAAGTATACTTTCACAGATTTGTAGTTCTTTTATGGTTGTTGAGTATAAGTCCCTCAGTCAATATACTTCTTCAGAAAGACTGCAACCCTTTTGAGTTCATCAAACGACCGACAATCTTTCTGCTCTGCGTTGCGACTCGTAATCATGTGTGTGACTACATATTCATTTGCGGATCTCACAGCATTTTTGAGTTTGTTGTGTGCAAGTCTCTCAAAAACAGTGACTGGCTTTAAAGAGACTGAGGCTCCTTTAAGTTAGTCAAAATACCGACAAAATCACGGGTATCGTGGACGCCAACAGCAGACACCGAGCCCTACACATCCTACATGCAGGATCTCTCCGGGGACTACACGTGCTCCGTGTCCACGATGCAGAGCGAGGACATTCGTACGAAGAGCATGCTCGTCTTCGGTGAGTAATATTTGATTAGATACTTTTGGGGATCTCGAAACGGGACGTGTGTCTTCCATTTCCGCACGTGATATCTTTTTTTCTGTCGATCTATAGGTTAGGCTGATTGGTTTTGTTCCTTACTTCGTCAGCGAAAAGTTTGATATGGTGTGTTTACTGGAGGGAAGGTGTGTCGACTGTTTCTCGTCGGTGCCAGATCGTGCACCGTTGTGTTTTGTCGAAATATATCGTTTTCGATGGCTGTGCGCTTGTTACTTAGGTAATAGCATACTGTAGTTCGGTCTAAACGTTTTCAAGTGTCATATCATGAGCCCGAAGTGGTAATAATTCTCATCATATTCAAAGGTTGCTCAAATAACTACGCGACAACGTTTTCGAGTCAACTACTTCAATAGAAAATCTCAACTGGTTATAGTTGAGTAAAACAACGTTGTCTCCGAATTGAAACGACGTTGCAAAAACTGAAGTTGTCTAATAAACGTTACAAGAACGTCGTTCCTAATTCCAAATAATAACTATCTCGTAAGCAGTTGCTTTCGGAATGGAGCGCAGGGGTGGGCCTGGGGTGGTCGAGGATTCTCATGGAGAGACCGTCCTCGCGATCTGAGGTCAATAGGCTTCTGTTGCTGGAGAGGAAACAACTCGGTCTGGTGACTGGTGCATTGACTGGTCACCTGTTCACAAGCATTTGAAGAGAATGGGATTGACGAGCTGCTCCCTATGCCGGTGGTGCAGGAGTACTGATGAAACGGTTGAGCATATTTTGTTCAACTATGGAAACCTTACTGAGTTAAGATCAACACACCTAGGAAATCCAACACCTTCTATTCCTATGGTGAGAGGGATCACTCCTGGCAGGCTCGCGACATTTCTGTCTTCGTGTCTGAGGAGCTGAGTCTCTATAGAACGATGCGGGTGAACAATGGGCCACTAGGCCTCAGTTCGGCCGGTAAGGCACCGCACAGAGAAGAAGAAGAAGAAGAAGAAGCAGTTGCTTCAACGTTGTCGTGACGACTGGTGCAACTATAGTCATGACCAACGTTACGACTACGTTGTAAGGTGGTCTTAAATGCGATGTTTCAAGAACGACTAATTCCTTAACCAAAGATAACGTTAATTTTGGTTCATAATATGGTTGTCGTCGGTAAACTGCTACTAGGGAAGTGTTCATTTATATTTATTGTAAATATGAAAATTAGTTATCGTCCGTAATTGTTATCAAATTGACAGTTTATTAGGATTTCTCGGTCGAAGGATTAGTGATACACTTAACCCATGGATAAAAATCACACCATATGTATGTTGATAATTTTGTCACTTTAGTCCTTTATAACATTAATATTTATTTGTAGATCCTTGAGAAAAGTAATAAAAATTACCGAAAGCTTGGGTAATATACCGATTCGGAAATTCACATCGAAAACATACGATATACAAGGCATCAGACAGAGAATTTTTCCCTCCAGTTGCACAGATGAATAGGCGAGATAATCAAGTGCGATAACTGAATGAATTCAACTGTCTTACTGCAAATATCTAGTCTTGTCTCTCTCTTATCGCAGTATGGTAGGTAACCCGAACTACACGTATAGAATTTTAATTTGTCAGGCTGCCCGTAATACTCGATTCAAGTATTTACTGTTGCCTACCATACTAAAGAATTACGCTCCTCTAACCGATAAGAGAGAGACAAGACTAGAATAATGAAGTGAGACAACTGAATTCAGTGTGTTACAGCTAGTGATTGTCTCGACTATTCATCTGTGCAACTGGAGGGAAGAATTCTCTGTCTGATGCATTGTATATCGTATATTTCAGATGTGAATTTCCAAACCTGTATAAGTGTATCACTAATTCTTCGACCGAGAAATCCTAATAAACTTTCAATTTATTGGTTCATTATATTTATTGGTTCATTTATATTTATTGGTTCCTGTTTCGATTTGATAGTTTAAAAAGGGGTTACAGTTCACTACTACCTCAAGGTCTATTGTGCCCCCTCACAGAGCTGTTCTCACCACATCTCTGACAGCTTGCCTTCCAGTTCCAGAGATCTGATGAAATCCAGTATCTGTGAAAGTTTCAACGAGGCTTGTTCCCAACTCTTTCAAGTTTCTCGTCCAAGGCATTCTCTTCTTAGGTTCGCAATGCCAAAGCATTCCGTGACTAGGTGGAAAGGGGTTTCTTCCTCCTCCCCACAGAACCTACACTCGTCAGTGTCCATAATCCCATCCTCAACAGATGCTTCCTGAGGCGACAGTGTCCTGTAAGAAAGCCATTGAGGAAGTGTGATTGCTTCTCACCAGATCCAGATATCTTTTGGATCTTACTGTTTCGAAGTTCCGAAAGCAACTGAAGGATTTTTCATCCCTGGGAGATTCCACCAGAGTTTTTCCCTCTCAGCTTTCTCCTCTTTATTGGTACATTTACCTACACTACAGAAGGGTTCTGGGCAAATGAGTGACATTCGTCCGCCCTCTTTGGCAAGTGTATTGGCCTCTTCGTTTCCTTTGATTCCCGAATGACCGGAACTCACGTTAAAAAGACCTTATTATTCTTGCCTACCTCATTGAGTTTGTTTCGACACTCTCAGATCATCTTTTAGTCGATGACGTAGGAGCTCAGTGCTTTAATAGCAGCTGACTATCTGTATGTATGGCTATATTGTACTTCTGATATTTTCTTTTCAGATTTATATCTAGACATGTTTCAAAAGCTAAGATTTCCGCTTGAAAGACGCTCATACAGGAGCCTATAGCGACAGTGCACACTTGGTACTTGGCCCGTATATCCTAGCACCAGCTCCTGTAGAGGTTTTGGAACCATCTGTATCCCTTTTATGGTATTTTCTTAGAGGCTATAGTCGATGTATTCCCGTTTCCTTTCCTCTCTTTTACTTCGCAATGTCTTGAAGTTTTTCTCAGTGCTTACTTTCTTGATGATTACATCACTAGCGAGGTTCGCAGATGAGATGTAGTTATTCAGAGAGGACCAGACTCTGTGATTCTTTATTCTCTCGTTACCTGTACATTCATTTTTCAAAGATGTTCTGTGCTAATATCTCAGATAGTACCTGGCTTCTGAGAGATTGATACTTCTTTGAGTTCGTCAAAAGACCGACAACCTCTCAGAGAGTTACGAGCTGTAGGTTGTGACTTATTATGTGTGTGAGAGTGACTAAGTATACATTCATAGATTCGTCACTTTTAAAAAGGTGTTTATTGCAAGTCTTCTAGTCAACATAGTTTTATTTCTGACTCTGTATACACCTCTACATCCAAATCAATCTCCCAATAATTCCGATCACGTAACCTTAGTCCCCAAAGCCTGCACGACCTTAATACGTATATGAATACATCCCCAATGATTAGTAATCAACCAAAACCGTTGCTGAGCATCTCGATTACCCTGCGAAGATAAGCCTCTCGTTTCTCCAGTGCTGACAACGGACACATGTTAATTTCGCTTTTGCATAGTGCAGATCAGATCCGGCTCTTCGGAGCACCAAATAACGGTAATGGGGATGGTGAATTTACGCCAGTACTGTGAGCCTAAATTTGCGATAAGCTGAGCGAAGCGGAGGTTTGAGGGTCCAGTTGAATATTCATAAGGTTCCTTGTAGTAAAAATATGAGAGTTTTCGATATGGTTCATTGAACTATCTGTGACAGTATTTCATGATGTTGATGTGATTGACTTTGAACAAATCAATTTCTGATTTAGTTTAAACAACATCATACAAGTCAGAATCTTTTGCTTCATCTTTTGTTCATATATTTTGAGAGTTTATTGTCTTGAGTGTTTTCTGGACAACGGCTGACCATAAAAATTCAAGAAAAGCCCTGAGCAGAAGCTGCATATAAATGCAGAATCTCAGCACAATCGGAATTAAATTCTGAAAATTATTCAAGAAATTAAATATGTAATAATGAATAGTTACAAAAATAAGATAAATTCTATGGTTCTGATGATGCGATCTCCTTGAAATTTTGCATGAACATTCAGTATAGTAGTTCTCATTTTCAAAATAAATTTCACCCGAATCGGATATTCTGTTGAAGAAATAAAAGATTCTCCTTTCAATATTCCAGTTGAATTTTTTGGTTCTGTTAACACCATGGTCACAAAATTTTGCATGAGATTCAGTATACCAATCTTCTTTCACAGAAAAAAATTCATTCGAATCGGATATCCTGTAATGAAAATAAATTTTTTTTTTTCAATATTCCATTTAAATTTTTTATGCTGCTGTTTGAACAGTGGCCACGAAATTTTGGATGAACATTCAGAATATCGATCTCCATTCACAAAAAATTTTCATTCGAATCGATATCTTTTTATGGAAATACATATGAAGTTTTTTTTTCAATATCCCAATTGAATTTTCTATAGTTCCGTTCACACTATGGTCATAGAATTTTGCATGAGGCTTGTTATCAGCATTTGCATTTGGCAGTAACATTTTATTCCTATTGGTTTCGTATTTTCTGAGATATTGAGGAACAAAATTTTGAATAGCCATATTTGATGGAACACCTTGTACGATTTGGCTGGTTAAAGAATCTAAGCAAGTCCTTTGAGAACCGAACTTATCCTGAAAAAGTCTCTAGGACAATTCCTTCGGTAGTTATTGTGCCAACGGACGGCTCCACGTATAGAATTGAATTTGACCACGAATTCGTCATCAGGGAGTTAAACCCTATCGTTTGAGACCATTTTCAGCTCAAAATTCGAAAGTTATAGACATTTGGGCAAAACGATATGCAGGGTGACTGGTGACGTATGGGACAACGGCTAACTGGAGATAGAGGACCTCAAACTGAATGAGGATTGGATGTTTAAATGTCCCATAAGCCTTTTAGTTTCAGAGATACAGGGTGTTTTTTTGCAGAAGTGCTAAAACTATAAACTCCCATATCTTCGTCAATATGGCAAATTTTTCGCTGATATTTGGCAAGCTTGCTGATATACATATTCTCCATCAGATCGACAAGAAAAAAGTCCCAAAATTGCAGGTCCGTATTCAAAAATTTCCATTTCCGTGTCAGGTTAGAAATATCACTCGGTATATGAGATAAAAAAAAATGAATTGGAAAATTGGAATCTTCAAGAAACACTGAGTAAAAATCTGTTTTCAGTTTGAATGGTACAAATTTCTTATAGCGTTTATGATATATTGAAAGTCGATTATTACAATTATTCATATCGAATTCAAGAAACATACTATTCCTTATAGAAAAAACACTGAATTTGAGATGCTTAAATAATCCTGACGCATTTCGAATATTCCTTCACATCTTGAACTCCTCCTTATTAATTTTTCATCAATATTATTAGAAAAATAAAAAACAATAGAAATACAAAAGAGGAACAGTAGCACATATGATTAAAAAAAAATCAAATGAACAAATGCTCGATATGCGAGAGCCATTCCCCTCACACACTTAATGACTCTTTGAACAATTGAAGTACTTTTCATATCCACAAACACTGGATTTCAGCTCGAGAAAAGTTTGACTTTCTTCTCAGAACCCCTGAACAATAATCCATCTGGTACTTATGTTTTCAACAAATTCATTCTTCAATGAATTTTGAGGACTTATTTTCCTCTAATATGCAACTTCATCTTTTTTTGAGAAGCATATGAATTTCTTTAATGCAAACAGAATATTAGGGAAACAAGTGATTTTTTAGAATAAGAGGTTTATTATTCATTATAAATAAAAAACTTCTACTACACAGAGTAGGCATATTCCAAAAAATGACGTTTATGTTCCTACATTCATTGATTGTGAATTATTGGGAATTGTGTCGTTTGTTTATCTATTGAAAAATGCCGTCAATATTCACGAATGAAGAATATGTAGATGATCCTTGTTTTTGGATTGCGCAAAATGAACGGATATAATATTTAGTCTCAGAATAATCCTCATCTCAAAAGAGAAATAAATCATTAGAGTTCAAGAGAGCAAATAAATGCGTTGAAGAAAATTGCTCTGATTTCGAGCATTTGTTTAGTTGCTTTCTCATGAATCATTGCATTATTTAATAGAAAAATATTTTTTGTTGAAAGAGTAAGTATCTGATGGATTATTGTTCAGGCGTTCTGAGAAGAAAGTCCAACTTTTCTCGAGCTGAAATCTAGTGTTACTGTTCTATCAAGAGTAATTTTTCATATTGTGGATATGAAACGTAGGTACTTCAATTATTGTTCAAAAGAGTCAATAAGTGTGTGAGGGGAATGGCTCTCGCATATCAAGCATTTGTTTATTTGATTTTTTTATGAACCATATGTGCTACTGTTAATCTTTTTGTGTTTGTATTGTTTTTTTGAGTTTTTCTTATAATATTGATAGAAAATTTAATGAAAAAGTATTTCAAGATGTGAAGGAATATTCAAAATGCGTCAGGATTATTTAAGCATCTCAAATTCAGTGTTTTTTTCTTTCAGGAATAGTGTGTTTCTTGAATTCAATATGGAAAATTGTAATCTTCGACTTTCAACATATCATAAAAACTTTAAAACATTTGTGCCATTAAAACTAAAAACAAATTTTTACCAATTTTTTTTGCAGATTCCAATTTCCCAATTCAATTTTTTTTATTTCATATACCGAGGGATATTTCTCACATGACACGGAAATGGAAATTTTTGAATACGGTCCTGCAATTTTTAGGAATTTTTCTGGTCGATCTGATGGAGAATATGTATATCAACAAGCTTGCCAAATATCAGCGAAAAATTTGCCATATTGACGAAGATATGGGAGTTCATAGTTTTAGCACTTTGCAAAAAACACCCTGTATCTCTGAAACTAATAGCCTTATGGGACATTTGAACCCCCAATTCTGATTCAGTTTGAGGTCCTCCATCTCCAGTTAGCGATTGCCCCTTACGTCACCAGTCACCCTGTAGAACTCGTTTAAGTAAAACGAACTTAAATTACTAAGTTTTGCCTGCTTACCTGTTTTATTGCTGTGAAACGAGAGTTGCTATGGAAACTTCCTCTCTGAAAATGAAATGAGTGAAATAGTCATTTGGATATATTACCCAGTAAGCTCAGAAATGCAAAGCCTGAAAATACTCCAAGAAACACAAAACCCCAAAACAATGAAATATCCAATATCCACCCTCCCAACATAAAACAGATATCCCTTACAATATTCATAAGACCAAATTATTCAACATCAATAGCTCAAGTTTAACAACTCCATACAGCAGATGATACCCGAGCCAAACTTTTTTCTCCCGACATCGTTAACTTAACGATATAAACTTGGACGCCTACACGCGACCTACCCCATTACCACCCCCGCAAGAAAGCCGATAAATGACCAACTGGTCCTTCGTTCTAGTCAGATCGATCTGCCTATCCCGAAATTAAGCCCCGAACAGAAGCGTGAATTTGGAAGTCCCATAACCGTAATTGGGCTTGAGAGAGCCGAGTCAGGACTCGAATTAGCATGTGTCCTTTTTCGGCGTTCGAGAAGCTGGCTTATCTTACCGTTTTCTGCTTCCATGAACTTTATGAACCTATTTTCTGTTTTTTGGGTTCATTTAGTAGTAGTAGACACTGGAACTATTATAGAATTCAACAATAGAGGAGTATCATAAGAGTGGCAACTGCTTAAAAAACACTGATAATCACTTCCTCTTTTTTATGCTATAGTAGTTATTTCATCAACTTTATTAAAGACAGCGACTGATGGTCAAATATTTTAACGTTAATAGTTCAAGACCATTAGTTCCTAGATTAATAACCGAGTTGATTACAAGATTTTTCCAACGATCTACAACATGGATTGTGAATAAATTGTTTTTTTCTCCAACCATCAAAAAATGTTGACATTTTTGTACTATTTTCAGGTGCAAAAGTCATAAATTTCCTTACCGTACAAAATTCACTCGTTACTTAGCAACACTTTTAACCCTAGGATTAAAAACGGTACTTTTAATCCTTGGATTAAAAGTAAATGCATTTGAAGTATACTTGACAATCACTGTCATGATTCTGTGTTCAAATTCATAACCAAATTATAAACGATTTTTCACTAAAACCAATTTTATTGTAATTTAGACTTGGTTGGAGAAAAAATAGTATATATTATTCGGACTAAAAGTGCCTATTTTAACTCGCAATTTTGCATTCGCTCTTCTACGCCTCGCAGCTGCAAATATTGCTCGTAAAAAAGATGCACTTTTAATCCTTATAATATAATATACTATTTTGTACAGCTGCCATTAAAGTGACACTTTTAATGACAGCAAACAATGTTAAAATTGATTAAGCGTGTTAAAAATATTTTTAACACGCTTCCACGTTAATTAACGTCACTATTGTCATTGCAAATTCGCCCATTTCATTATCAAAAGTGGCCAGTTGTACGAAAAATATTGTATGGTATTTGTGTTAAAAGTGATTTTTATTTTCTTCGTGAAATTTTTTTCACTCACAAAATAAAACGTCACTTTTAACACTTATATCATGAATAGCTATATTGAAATACATTCTCGTTTTGCAGAAGACATAACATAAATTTGACATAATGCAATTTCTAAGTTTCTAATGTTCGAGTAAAGTTTTGACATTCCTCGTAGTGCTTCTGAATACTTTGGGTCGGTTGCCATAAGGATTGCACATTAAAATGGCAAGAAATTGAGCATTTAAATGGGTCATCAATGTTCAATTTAGTACACTTTTATTTCTAGGTCGGCGGAAAAACACATTTCATACGAAAGCTTTAAGAGGTCACTTAAGCCTGCGATGATCATATTTATCATATTTATTTTTTGAGAGCAAAGATGTTCTGGGAGTGCCGGAACAAATTCAATGAGGTAGGCAAGAAATATAAGGCCTTTTTAACCAGGGTTCCCGTCCATTCGGGAATCAAAGAGGCCAACAGACTTACCAAAGAGGGCGCACGAATGTCACTCATTGGCCCAAAACCCTTCTGTGGTAAAGGTAATAGAAGGAGTTTCTGGAGAAGCAGAAAGCCGAGAGGAAAGAACCCTCGCTGAATCTCCCAGGGATAAATCGTTCCACTAAGTTCCTCCGGAACTCTGAAACAGCAAGATTCAAAGATATCTGGATCTTAGTAAGAAACAATTACACCTCCTTACTGGCTTTCTTACAGGACACTGTCGCCTCAGAAAGCACCTGTTGAGGATGGGATTATCGGACACTGACGAGTATAGGTTCTGTGGGGAGGAGGAAAAAACACCCATTCACCTAGCCACGGAATGCTTTGACATACCGAGCCTAATGAAGAATGCCTTGGGCGAGAAACTTGTGAGAGTGAGGATCTAGCCTCGTTGAAGCCTTCACAGATATTGGATTTCATTAGATTTCTGGAACTGGAGGGCGAGCTGTGAAGGGTATGGTCAGTACAGCTCTGTAAGGGGGCACAATAGACCTTGAGATCGCAGTGAACATTAACCCCTTTCAAACTGAACTAAACTACATGTTCATAAATATATAACAACTACTCTAGTCACCCTCTGTCGAATTCCCATCCCCTAGCCAGGTCTACCAACCTCCCAAACACCAACCCCACCTAACCGTGACCCTCTTTGATCATGTCCGCACCTGATTATCCGGCATATCGGTCATATATCCGATCTGGTCCTGTCTGTGTTGTCCTTCGATGTCCTTTCCTTAATTATACAGGACGAGATGGGATGGCTAGATGGCCTGATTATCAGGTCCTGGACGTGTTCGAAATGTCCGCCGCACCGCTCTTGTACCGGTCCCCTGTTAATGAGAACCAAAGTGTCTCTTCAGGAGTATCGTAGAACATGAGGGAATACACCGTAAATTACTTGGAACGGGTTGGACGCATGGTGTGAATCTTGATGACACGGGGTGGTTAGGTGGGTTGGTAGGGGATGATCGATGAGGTAGGGGAAGTGGGACAGAATCATACCACGGGGCACTATCATACACTACCGATATCTGTTGTTAGCCGCACATCAAAGGAACGACTTGAACATGTTCACGTAGCTTATCTATCTGTGTGATAACTCACTAAGTTTGAAAACAGTTAATGTCAAACGCTCGAAGAGGTGACACGGCAAGTGATTTGGCATCGCCAAAGTAATTTTTGAACCTCACTTTGAACCCATTTTTATCGATAGAAACTGTTTTTTAGATTATTCAGAATTATTTCAATGAAAGATAATGGGGTCAAGTTTGTGAATTGATATGAGAATAATGATACATATGTTTGGTTTTTTTGCAAGAATATTTCTAGTTCATTTTCCCGTGATGGGGTATGGTTCATACAGTCGTGAGCGGGGTACATTCATACTGCATGAATTTGCTCTACTTTTTGAGCGCTCGTTCTACTTAGACGAGTGTTATATCGTTTTGCCCAAATGTCTGTAATTTTCGAATTTTGAGCCGAAAATGGTCTCAAACGATAAGGTTCGACTCCCTGATGGAAAATATGAGGTCAAATCAAATTCTGTAGGGCCGGCCGTCCGGCCGTCCGTGAGCACAATAACTCTCGAACGGATTGTCCTAGAAACTTGAAATTTTCGGGGTGTGTTCAGCTCCCAAATAGCTCGGTTAAGTTCGTTAACCAGAAAAATCGTACAGGGTGTTCCATAAAAAGTGGCCATTCAAAATTTTTGTTCCTCAATATTTCACACAAAACGAGGGCAAACGGAATGAAATTTTGCAGCAACTTGCCAGATGCTCATAGTGAGCCTCTCGCAGAATTTTGTGGCCATAGTATCAACAGAACCATAGATAATTCAATTGGAATATTGAAAAGAAGAATTTTTTTATTTCCATAACCAACTTTCCGATTCAAATGAAATTCATTTTTTAGGTTGAGACTGATATACTGAATGTTTATGCAAAATTTCAAGATGATAGCATCATCAGAACCATAGAAATTCCAATTGGAATATTGAAGGAAAGACTCTTTATATTTCCATAACAAGATATCTGAATCGAATGAAATTTATTTTTGGAATTGAGATTTATATATTGAATGTTTGTGCAAAATTGAAGATCATCGCATCATCCGAACTATAGAAAATTCAATTTGAATATTGAAAAAAAAATTATATTTTCATAACAAGATATCTGAATTGAGTGAAATTTATTCCTGGTATAAAGATTGATATACTGAATGTTCATGCCAAATTTCAAGAGGATCGCATCATCAGAACCATAGAATTTAATTATTTTAATTTTCAAGTGTGACCATAGAATTGAATTTTTTAATTGTTATATATAAAGTATCAATTTCAAGTCATATACAGAATTTTGAGATGATAGTCCTTTAGCTCCACCAGAGAACGAGCGCTCAGAAGCTCCTGCTCAGGGCTTGCTTCCATTTTTCATATTAGTTTTTGGAACTGAATTGAAATCATAGCATTGTTCTATAGAAGAAAGATGGTCAGAAATTACAAGAACAAAGAAACTAGGATTGGAGAGGTGGAATAACAGGCCATGTTGAAAGCTATCAATGTAGTTCTGAAAAACAAACTCTCTTTACGGAAATCAGCAGCCGAACATGGCGTTAATGCACAAACACAACATAGAATTATAAAAAAATTACGCGAAACAAAAGATCCTGATAGCAAAAATCGTGTATTCGAATTGAAATTTTCTGTATGAAAGTGCCCCGCATGTGGGGTACATTCATACATTTTAATTTTTTTTTTGTAACTCTAACAGAAAGTCGCACAAGAGTATTCATACAAATTTCATATTTCTAATATATGGCTAGATAGTGAGACTATTAGTTTGTGATGAATTGATAGAGATATCGATAACAGAAATATTCTATTGGGACAAATAATTACCGATGGCGGCGCTGCAATCACCGAATCAGCTGTTCCCGAAACGAGTATTGTTTCGTGCACGTTTAAGCAAAACACGAGAGATTCTGGTATTTCTCAAGTGTTTCAGATGATTTATTTCTTCTTTGGAATGAACATTCGTGAAAATGGACTTATGGAATCATTTATTAAGTTCAGATCATATTAATCGAGGACGATATGTGGAAAAATATCAGTTTCGGGCATTCACCCTTGTCAACTGCAGAAGGAAGATATTTAACCATCTAACTTGGCTCATTTCAAAGTTAAAATGTATCCTGATATGATCAGTTATTTAGTGGAAACAAAGAGTTCTGCTTCAGTGAATCAAATTATATTTATAATATTTATTCTTCAATATATAGAAAGAAAAAAATGACAATATTTGTTATTGAAATGAAAGCCGTTGAATTCCATGAAGATTTTATTACAGAAATGAAAGACTTTATGGAAATTAACAACTAATTTTCAATTATTCACAACGTAAAAAACTATTTTTATTGAATACAAATTAGAAAAATCAATTAATATTTTGTCGTAAGTAAAGCATTTTTCATTCAATACAATCCGACATCCTGGTATAAACAAAAACTTAATTATCTAATAAGCAATAATACTCAATTTCACAATACAGAATTAAAGTGAGTATGTGTATTCTATTTTCTCAAAAATAGTGAATAGTGCAGATAGCAGTTACCTTCTAAATGTCTCATATAAAAACAAAAGATGTAATGCGAATTGAAAGAACCTCCAGATAAGTTTCAGCCAAGTGATATGATTTCAGGGCATATATTCATAAAAACTAAAGTTATCACAACAATTTTGTCAATTGACGAGTAATCTTCATCTGTTTTCTTTAACGAGTGAATTGTAAACGTATCCAACAATGTATAATATTTCCTCCTTCAAATCCAAATAGAAATCCTGAAACTGGCTAATATCTTTGTTTTTTTGATTTTGACTGTACTTTATGTCTGAACTGCTTCCTCTAGTGCAAACTGGTGATCAACTGATAAATATTATATTTTCATAACCACCATCCTGTGAAATGGTGACCTGTGAAAGAATTTTTTAAAGCTGCCTCCATAAACACAGCAATTAGTGTTCTTCACTGTATTTTCTTTAGCATCTTTAAATCAGATTAAAAACCAACCAACTAGACAAATATTATAATAAACACACAACAGTAACACAAATCTCACTTCCCATTTCTTAGGCATAAACAATCGAATGTCATATCCCGCGTTTTCGAATACTCGTTTCGGGATAGTTCTACGTAACGCCGCTAGGGTCGCATAAAGTTGTATTTTGCTCAATAGGATAAAGTAAGAAACTGTATGGAGGTACCCCATTTATTATGTACAGAGCTTACCGACATTTGTTCCAGTGAAAAGGTAAAAGATGAAGAGTGGTTCAAATATAAACACAAATTTCTGAATAAGCAAGCAAAAAATGTATTGTCGTGAAAGTGGCTACACTGAATGGTTCACCCCAATTACACTCAGCTCACTTCCACGGCAAGGATCAGGGAAGTGGGCAGCGCGAGAATGTAATCACTACACTTCCCTGCTGCCTTCCATTGCCATTCGTGCTGCTCCACGCTGCCTGAATTGACGGTTTTTCGTACGGAATTCAAAGGGCCAACAGCGTGAACAGCTGTAAGTGATTAAATCTAACTAGGTGCTGTGGAATTTCTTTGTCCGTCGTTGCCAACACTTGGTCGCGAGAGAAATATTGCAGCTGATAGGCCAAGCAATAGAGGTTTTTTACGTGACAAAAATACTACCTGAAATCTGACTGTGCAGTCATGCAATAGGCAGTTTCTACATGTTTTTCATGATAAATTCCACTCCTGAATCGTCTTAGGTTTTCTTTGTGAAGCGAAAAATAGCCAAAAAATCCAAAATTTTGCTTTTTCGCTTATAAAACGTGAAGTATTGATCTGATCGAAAAGCTGTTAAGGCACTTTTTGTGGAGAATTCAAAAACAAAAAAATGAGAGGTGACACGTCTCAAGCGGATGACTAGTTTCCGAGAAAAGTCCAAAAAACTGGAAAAAAAACATCAATTTTCGAAAATTCATAACTTGGTCAATTTCTGAGATGAAGCGTAGTTGCTCTGAATTTAAGTAGTTATTAACATAAACTTTATTGGTGCACATACAAAGCTGTCGGATAAATAGTTTTTGCACAATCGCAGTTTTTCCGAATTCGACGTACTTTTTTCAAGAAGGTCGTGATACTCGGCTACTGTCGGATTTGAATTTTACAAAAAGCATTTTGAAGAAGAAATAAAATACCGGCCGATATGTTTAGTGGGTGAAAAACGGCGTCAAACAGGAGCAAAAAGGCTCGAATGCATCAAACTAGTCGCGGAGTGGAGTCGTCCGGTACGCGACGTGCGAAAGATACAAGGTATACAGTTTTCCCCTCGCGTAGCGGGCGACTCCCACTCCGCGACTAGTTTGATGCATTCGAGCCTTTTTGCTCCTGTTTGACGCCGTTTTTCACCCACTAAACATTATCGGCCGGTATCGAGAGAATGTTTCTCGGAAACTAGTCATCCGCTTGAGACGTGTCACCTCTCATTTTTTTTGTTTTTGAATTCTCTACAAAAAGTGCCTTAACAGCTTTTCGATCAGATCAATACTTCACGTTTTATAAGCGAAAAAGCAAATTTTGGATTTTTTGGCTATCTTTCGCTTCTCAAAAAAAACCTAAGACGATTCAGGAGTGGAATTTATCATGAAAAACATGCAGAAACTACCTATTGCATGACTGCACAGTCAGATTTCAGGTAGTATTTTTGTCACGAAATCGACCTTTCGATAGCTCTATTGCTTGGTCTATGAGTGTGAATGCTCACTGCCTTCGATACTGTTGCAGAAGTATTTCGGGAATAATTGCAGAAAACGCGAGTGACAGTAGGAAGAGCTGAGTATATTTGAGGTTTTAAACTGGTCTGTTTACGAAGCGTAGAGAACAGTAGGGGCCGCTGAACCCAGCTTGTTAGTGTACAGGGTGATTCACCCATCTTGGTAAACTTTATTCGAGGGATCAGTTATTAAATCTTTGTTCTGTATATTACATGAGTTCCACTCGGATTGCCAAATTGCTTTATCACTTTCATTTGAGTTCAGAAAATGATTTGACCAAAAGGTTTTCGTGATTTTAATCGAGGAATGTTATTGTCTGGAATAAAGGAGAGTATTGGATATGAATTTATCGAAGAATTAAATTTGTTCCAAATTTTCGATGTAATGGCCTGCCTGCGGATATGTGGAGGAGTAATGTTTGAAAATGATAATAATAAATCGTATACAGTATTATGTTGCACAGTGCACAAATAGAGTGTTACACATTAGTCTAGTTGGCCGATCAAGGTCAGCAAGAGCAGTAAAAAATAGTATATTATGTAACGAGCGTATAATGATAGCTATTATTCGCGAGGTGAAGTTAGGCCAAATCACAGAGAAATAACATCCATTATACGTGAGTAACATATTATACTTTATCCACGACTACTGAATATAACATTTGGCGACCGCCACAAGACCCTTCTATGACAAGGGTGAAAAAGTCAAGTTGACACATGAAAAATTTTTGGACAACTGGTCATTGTATATGTTGTTATAAAAATGCTTTAACTGATATAATAAAAGTAGATTTGGCCCGATGGAGAAGGTATAACCATATTTGTTAGTTGGAGTACTTTAGAACACTGAAAAAATACCAAATCAAAGAATATTTATCAAAGCTAAATCTATAGTCCGTTCACGAAAGGTTGAGCCGTCGGTTGGCCATGATAATTTGGCATATTCCACTGTGTATATTGAAATTTTAGGTTATGATGTTTATTTTCTTGTCAGATTGATACGCAATGTTGTCAATATTGCATAGAGTTGTCTGATAACTCGCGAGCTCGTCGGACGAGGCCGGGTACATTCGGCAAAGTTGACTTTATTTTACGTTATAACAGCAAATACTGCCAACTTCAGATAAATAAAGAAACGCCTGCTGCTATGTGCTCAACCTTTCGTGAACGGAGTATATGAAGCATCTGACAGCAGTGATAAGTATCTTATTATTCCCTTGTGATTAATGGGTATTATGATGGCCGAGCATAGAGACGTACAACGGACGGATTAAAAGATAGTCGTGGATAAATATGTTTTTTTTTGAAATTCTATCGTTATTGCATCGACCGGCGACTAAAAAGCTCACGTTTTATGAGGGTGCGTGACATTGTAACGACGTGAGTTAGCATTCCACAACGGTGAAATGTTCCCTAAATGAATAAATGAATAAATGTTCACCTACGTGCAGAACGCTACCATTTCTTTCGTTTCGAAACCTTTCGCCCTGATAAAACACTATTATGATTAATGGTGTATTGATTTCAGCCAAGTTGGACGGATCAGTTTTGTTGGGGCTGGATGTCGAAAAGTTTGCTTATCGTTCTTTGCCTCTGAATTATTAATTTGGATGAATTAAAAGGAGTTTTGGACTAATTCGTATCGATTTGAGTGAAATTAAAGTGATGGGAAATGAGTGGTAATTTATGGCTTTTTTTCACCATGGAATTTCACAGAATGTTTTATACCTTTACAGGGTGTCTGTGAACAAATGCTTGGGACTTTGGGAGATGATTCCTCGATGAAAATGAGTAGGGGTACTTCATATAAATTGTTTTCGAAATCGACCCCCCTTCCAAGATACAGCCTTTGGAAGGAGATGACGAGTTGACAAGTGTGTTTCTTAAAAAACACTGAGTCATAAAAGTAAACATAACATGAAGTACTAAGTAGAAGTTACTCACACTATTTTTTAGATCTCATAACTTCATATAAGGGGTTGAAAATAACAACTCCCTATGATTTTCGTTCAAAAATTATTTTTGTGGGATACATCTTCGAAAAATAAATTCTCTTATGGTTTTCCCATTCAATTCTGGAGCAAAAATGTCTCCTGCAAAATTTCGATGCAGTAGATACTTTTTTCTCGGAAAAAATAAGAACTTACAAGCAGTTATGATCAATGTTCATATAATTTGATCGTATAAGTGTTCCATAGAATGAATATTCTAAAATATTGTATGTCTATGACAGGAGATAAAGATGTTCTATAAATCTTTCTGAAGGTTTAATTACTAATTTCCGGAAGAAAATTATATCCGTAATATTTTAATTTCACAAATAGAATTTTCTTTCGATTAATAAGCATAATTGACAAAACCAATTTTGAGCATAAACAATATCTTAGAATATTCATTCTATGGAATATACGATGAAATGGAATGAACAGTGATCATAACTGCTTGTAAGTTTTTATTTTTCCCGAGAAAAGTATTGACTGTATCGAAATTTTGCTACAGACTTTTTTCTCCAGAATTTTATTTTTCGATAATCTATCCCACGAAAACGATTTCGAAGGAAAATCATAAGGTATTGTTATTTTCAACTCCTCATGATAAAGTTATGGGATCAAAAAAATTGTGTGAATAACATATTCTCAATGAATTATGTATTGTTTTATATGACTCAATGTTATTAGAACTCTCACATTTTTTTACAGAAACCCTGTATGAATTTTCTCGTGAATGATTGGTTTCTGAGGAAAAGCGTGCTATTATTATTTTGATTATTTGAGCTGTGGCCATTATGGCTAGGTTAGCATTACGGGAACTACAACTATGTATATAGAAAATTTATTCTCTTCTCTACGTTTTAGTCTTGTTGCAAAATGTGGACGGACAACGACTACCTGGCGTTATTAATTGGTTGTTGGTTTATTCCTGGTGTGTATAAGATCATAAAAGAGAAAATCTTTTATATAAATAGACCGAAACTTATTTTGTTCAAATTGGCGAATGCCCCTATTCTTTTCCCAACAACCCACAACTGTAGCATTCGCCATTTTACAACTATTTTTTTCTGTTAATAAGACTTCAATGATGAAAACTTCACATCAATGTAATGATTTCTTCTTCTTCCTCCTCTCAATTCACTGTTCAGTGAATTCTATAGCAACTGATTACATGTTTTTCATACTGTCAACATACCCCAGCCACCTTAGTTTAGTTTAAAAAAGGGTAACAGTTTCACTGCGACCTCAAGGTCTATTGTGCCCCTTACAGAGCTGTTCTGATCACACCCTTCACAGCTCGCCTGCCAGTTCCAGAGATCTGATGAAATCCAATAATTGTGAAGGCTTCAACGAGGCTAGTTCCTCGCTCTCAGGGGCGTAGTGACCGGTGTTCGGCGTGTTCGAAGAACATGGGCCCGGCCCGGGCTTGGGACGACTATACTATTTTTTCTTGGAGAATAAGTCCTTCATTTTGTACTAAAACCAACTTATCTCCGAAACTCTAGTTAAAATTATCAATTCATATCAGAAATATGATTGTTATTGAAATTTACCACATCGCACACAAATGGAAACGTTGAATCAACAATTCCTTATTTATATTTATATTCTTCTGGTGAAAATTGCTATCCGCGTAATCAATTTTGCGGCCTGGATAAATCGTACCGAACTCTTTGCATGAAGCGTGTCGGCATTCTGTTTAGGCATTGAGTTTAAAAATACTATTTTACTATTTTTAAACTCAATGGTTTAGGGGATAATTACATTACATTAACGTCACCAGATGATCGCTTTATTGGGGCGGCTTCTTTGATGTAGGATTCTTCATGAACATAGGGGAATTTTTTTTGGACTAGGAGGAAAATGCGAAATCATTTCACTTCTATCCCTATTCTAGAGAAATAAGTACCTATTCGAATTTGAAACGACGTTGTGCTGTGAGTGTGTTCAGAGTGAAAGTTCTCAAATTCTTGACTTTTTTTTTAGTGTTTTTGAATTTCTGGACTTTAAGTCTTATTGAAGGTGAGTTCTATAATTCATCACGTGGCTGATTTTTTCGTTAGGCGCCTCTCTTAGTATGAAAAAATGCGGGTCAGTCTTTGGGGATTGCTGATAGAATTGAAAACTAAGTGAATTTTGAATTGTATCGTCGAGTTATCAGATTATTATTTTCAAATAATTTTCGGTATATAATCAAGGATAAATGTTCGAATTGGTAATTGGTCACTAACACTTCTTTATAAACCAAAAATAATTAGAAAAAAAAGCCTAATAGCTCGACGATATAATTCACAAGTTACTTCGTTACTTGTCTCAAGGAATCTTGCTAGAATTATTTTCAATTATTTCTATAGAAAATGAAGTTGCCCGAACATTAAGTATAGCTTATATTGTGACAAATTTTGCAAATTCGAAAGCCCTCAAAAAAAGTTTTGATTGCGCTTTGTTTTTGTCTCTTTTTTGTGTTTATAATATATTTATATGTTAATTTGGTTTTAATATTATTTTGTATACCCACGTACTTTGTATTGTCACTATTCTAATATAAGTGACAAATAAAATGTGGTTTTATTTTGTCCTTGTCTGATTTTATTGATTATGTAACCAGCAGGCAGCGCTGCTAGTGAAGGTAGGGGCCCGGAAAATATCTTGAACACAGGCCCGTGATGGCGTTACTACGCCACTGCTCGCTCTTACAAGTTTCTCGCCCAAGGAATTCTTTCTTTAGGCTCGCAATGCCAAAGCAGTCCGTGACAAGGTGAATTGGGATTTCTTCCTCCTCCCCACAGAACCAACACTCGTCAGTGTCCGATAGTCCCATCCTCAACAGGTGCTTCCTGAGGCGACAGTGTCCTGTAAGAAAGTCAGTGAAGAGGTGTAATCGTTTTTTTACTAAGATCCAGATATCTGTTGGATCTTGTTGTTTCAAAGGAACCTAGTGGAATGATCCATCCCTGGGAGACTTCGCAAGAGTTTTTTCCCTCTAGGCTTTCTTCTTCGACAAACTTGAGTGGGTCCCAGAATTTCGGCAATATACAGGGTGTCCCGGAAAATGTGGAAAATGACAAGATTCCATAATTTTTTTATCCAAGCGGCCCTCCTTACGAAGATACGGCCTCCTAAATGACGCCACTGGAAATTCATTTTAGTGGAATAAATCACAATACTTACTTCTTTTTTATCTTTAGCTTAATATTCAAGTCCACAAATTTGTTTTAGTAGCACCTTATCATACAGGGTGTTAAAAATGTAAGCATTAAAGTGTACAACCCAGTCCGCCCCTGGTAAACTGAACAAGCTAATTGAAATTTGAGTTCAGTGATTTAAGAGGATATCGATACTATTAATCATATCAAATTCTCATCAAATTATATCGAGTAGTTTAAAACTTATTTCACTACAATAGATTTCCAGTGGCGTCATTGAGGAGGTCGTATCTTCGTAGGGAGGGCCGCTAGGAAAAAAAAATTATGGAAACTTGTCATCTTATTTTTATAGTCTATCTGAATCCGAGAGATTTCCCACATTTTCCGGGACACCCTGTGTTGGCAAACGGTAGGTTTGAAATTTGTGAAAGAGAAAAGTAGACTGTATGAAATAATAAGCGGTGGTATCATAAACCTTACCTGGTAGTTTGGGTTCCAAAGTTTGAATAGAGTTCTGACTCCTGAGTAGAGCACAAAAGAGTTTCGTTCACATCAAATTAGCACGTTCACTGTAGTATATCCCGCTTGAATTCGAATTGTTCTCATGTGATTACGCATGACCATTAATTGTTCTTGCCCGCAAGCGATTAAGATAATGCAGTATCAAATTATACCACATGGCAAAAAGTGAGTTTTCATTAAGAATAAAATGTATGTTGTATGTTGCGGGAGATTTTAATGTAGATTTCATAAAGGACAGTATTGAGAAAAACAGACTACTTGGCCTGCTGGAGACGTTTGGTATACGAGTTACAACCTTTGAGCCCTCTAGAGTTACGCAGACAACATCCTCATGTATAGATAATATCTTGACGAACTTAGATGAATCCGAGACGGTGACTGAAACAGAAGAGTTACACTTCTCTGACCATAGGTCTCAAATATTCACCTACGTGAGAGAGTCTGCTGTTCAAAATCAACAGGAGTATGTAGTTAGACGTAATACATCAAGAAAATGTATAACGAAATTGAAGAAAGACATAAGAAGGTTTGACTGGAATAACCTGATAGCGGGTAGAAATGCCCAGGAAGCATATACCTCAGTTCATACTGCATTACTTGGCATGGTCGAGTCGTCTTGTCCTCTCCAGCGGAGACTCATTAAGAGGTTGAGCTCGAGCAGATCTGTACCACCAGGTTTAAAAGATCTGAAGAATAAATTGGATGCTCTCGCTCTTCGAGCTATGATAACGAAGGAAGTTGATACATACGAGTTATACAGAAGGACAAAAAAAATGTATTATGGGGAGCTTGAGGTCTTTGAAAGAAGGAAGAAAGAAAGGATGGTGGCTGAGGCTGAGGATAAAACTAAAGCTATATGGAAGATCATAAATAGCAAACTAAGAATAAAAAAGGAAAAAACTAAAGAAAGTAAACTGAATGCTAAACATTTCGCCAGGTATTTCACAGATGTCGTTCAAGAACTATCAGATGGTATACCCGAGGCTGAAAATAGCTTTGAATCTTACATGAAGGGACTAACAGCTCAAGATAGTGGCTCTTTATTTTTCGAACCTATAACATCACAGGAAATTGTGAAAACCATAAGAACTCCAAAAATAAGACTGTCACTGATGTATATGGTTTGTCAGTCAGTCTGATCAAGAAAATTGATGAAGAAATAAGTGTGCCCTTGGAGCTCATTCTGAACAAATGTATTACGGAGGGCGTTTTTTCCAGAAGAGATGAAGGTGGCCAAGGTTATTCCAATTTTGAAAGGCGGTGGTCCAAATGAATGCAAAAACTATCGCCCTATTGCTATACTTCCGGTGTTGTCAAAGATTTTCGAAAAATGCCTGGGTGATCGAATTTCTACATATTTCGAGAGAAAACATCTGTTCACCAGCCGACAACATGGCTTTTGCAGGGGGAGGTCAGTTGTAACCGCTTTGAAGGATGTCATAGATGGAGTGATAGAGGCATTTGAGGATCGTCAGCTCTGCCAGATGACATGCTGTGACCTTACGAAGGCTTTTGATTTGGTCGACCACGATATTTTGCTTAAGAAGCTTTATCGTTACGGTGTAAGAGGAGTGGCATTGGAATTAATTGATACCTATTTACGCAATAGAAAACAGAGATTCTATTGGCGAAGAGAGTGGTCTAGTGATGAGGAGATGAAGATGGGAGTCCCGCAGGGTTCAATTTTGGGGCCCCTCCTTTTTATTATTTTCATTAATGACCTTGGTCTTCTGGAGGTTCTATTGTACGCGGACGATGGCTCGTTCTTGAAGCGATGCGGTACACGGACAGTCCTTGATGTGGAGGTGACCAAGAAAATTCGAAGATTGAACAACTGGTATGTGGCCAATCGTTTCATTTCAAATGGTAAAAAAACTCAAACCATCAGTTTTTCGAAGTCTGGCGACACAGCCACCTTAAGGTTCCTTGGGGTTTTGCTGGACTCGAAGTTGAGTTGGCGAGACCATATCGATTCCATGAAGAAGAGACTAAATGGAGCAATATTCGCAATTAGGCAAATGAAAAGAACATCCACTCACCTGTCAGCTAGAGTAGCGTATTTTTCCTTCTTCCATAGCATAATATCTTTCGCTTCAATGTTTTGGGGCCACTCAGCGCATGCCAAGGAGGTTTTCTTGGTGCAGAAGTGGGCTGTTCGTGTGTTAATGGGGCTGAAATCGACAGAGAGTTGCAGAAGCTATTTCAAATCTGAAGGAATATTGACCTTACCTGGACTATATATTTTAACTTGTTTAAAGTATGTTCACAGGCACATGAACCAGTTTCCGACTGAATCGAGTGGGTACAACACCAGGAATGAGGGAAAGCTTTCCATTCCATTTCGCCGCTTCTGTTGTGTGCTCTATGTTATTTTAGTTGATTACCTTAATTGTTTATATTGACGAATTCTGCAATATTTATTGTATGAATTAAATTCTGTATTTATGTTTCATATAATACTGAAATATGTTATATATTGGTGATTTATTAAAGAAATAATCTAAATCCATACCCAATATATTACATTCACTTTATGTATTAGAACGGCACGGCAAACTATAGCTTGAAAACTGTCTATAGCTAGAATAACTGAAAACTATAGCAGCGAGCGCATAGTGATAAATCAATTAGATTAAGATGAGAGTGAAATGTCTTTTCATGACTGAAGAAGATTTGTCACATTTGCCCCGATACCACTGAATCGCGCAATTTGAACAAAAAAATGTACGAGATTTCTCCAACACCTTGTATAAATTTAATGTATACTATTCTGGCAAATTCAAATTCACCTCGCGTTCAAGCCAATACTAATCCGTGGACCAGCCAACCAGCCATAACCGTCATGATATGGCGTGACGTGATATCTCCCATATCGAAACGGTAATATCGTTAATGTTTATGAGTATATTATCGGGAAAAAATGAATTATTACCTGTCAAAAACGGCGGTCTTACATTACACCAACCCCCAACCCCACCCCTTTATAAATCGCCCAATCACGGAATAATCTGATCAATTTGAAACGGGCCTTCCATGTTTTGCTTTCATTACGGGCGTCAGAGCAGGCCGAGTGAGAGACCGATCGTAGGGGTCGATACAGGCCGAAAAACTTCGATATTCATAAATTATTCATCCCCCGGTGCTGAGTCGGTATGGATTTATGGCCAGGCTAAGCTGCGGAGGGAATGCCTTTTTAATTCCTGCGGCGGCTGGGATAGGAATTGTGTCGTTTTACGGTCAGCATGGTGGGATTTTAAAAGGTTGGAAATGGATAATTGGACGTTTAGGGTAAATGGATTTGTTGCGGTAACTCTTTAAGTGGAGAGAAATTAGTGGACTGTATTAGAACAAAATCATAGGTGTTGTAAAACTAAAGTGAAATAAATATTATAAATTGCACTAGACTCACCAAACAGTATTCTTCGACCAATCTTCTGGAGAGTACTCTTGAACGGGGTCGGTGATCTTCAATTCTTCAACAATGATGTCTCTTTCACAAAATAATAGCGTAGTTCACTTAAAATAGTGGAACACAAGGTTTCTCTCAAAATAAGAGAAAATATAAAATAGTGGAAAATACAATTTAGAAAATTAGCGGTAGCGATAAGAAACAGTCGGAGTTTGTTCTTAGACTCTCACATATTGTTCAAATTTGTTTAATTGCGCAGGCACAGCAGTCCAGTGCATATACTATCAAAATGGAATCGAAATGGATACTATTGAATTTAGAAACAAAAAATAGATATAACGACAACAGGATTTGTTGTTGGGAACATTACTGTGAGTAAAGGGTTTTTCAATAAGAGGTGTTATGTTGAATAGACCGCTATTTTGGTAGATGTCACGTTTGAAGCTCTCATTTTTTGACATTTGACAAGTAGAAACTTAGCCATTAATAAAAATGGAACGATACACGCTTCAAGAACGCATTGATATTATTAAAATTCACTATAAAATTGTGAAAATTCAGCAGAGACGGTTCGTAAAACTCGAACATTTTGGGTCGTCGTGAAGTTCCTTGTCGGACCGCAATAAAGAAATTGGTGGAAAAATTCGAACTGTTGGGACAAGTTAGTGATGTGTACAATGAAACCCGTGTACGTCGCTCAAGAACAGCCGAGAATATTGCTGCTGTAGCCGAAAGTGTTGAAGAAAACCCAGGTTTGTCCATTCCTTGTCGTCCTTTGGAATAAGGCATTCCACAAACGTCATTACACCGTATTTTGCATTAGGATTCGGGTCTTAAGGCTTATAAAGTTCAGTTAACACAAGAACTCAAGCCGGTCGATCATCATTTACGTCTTGTCTTTGTCGGTATGGATTTATGGCCAGGGTAAGCTGCGGAGGAAATGCCTTTTTAATTCTTGCGGCGGCTGGGATAGGAATTGTGTCGTTTTACGGTCAGCATGGTGGGATTTTAAAAGGTTGGAAATGGATAATTGGACGTTTAGGGTAAATGGATTTGTTGCTGGGAACATTGCTGTAAGTAGGGGGTTTTCCAATTAGAGGTGTCATTTTGAGACTCAAAGAAAATACCATTTTTAATATGAATGATCGGATATTTATTTCATTATGAAGGAAAAGCTATGCTGTTAATAGTGGAAAATAATATAAGGCAAATGAGCACCACGGCCACCCTTAAGGACCATATTCTTTCAATTAAATTTTCTATAACCAAATCGCAAAGTGGCTACCCTATGTCCTCGATAACCTCACGAATTCCATCTTTGAGGTCTTCAATCGACGCTGGGCTATTGGCGTAGACCTTCTCTTTCACGTGGTCCCAAAGGAAGAAGTCGCAAGGTGTTAAAATCACAAGATATCGGTAGCCAATTGTGATCACCTCTACGAGAGATAACACGGTCTGGAAACTTTTTCCGTAAAAAATCAATGGTTTCGCTGTTTTTGTGGCACGTAGCGCCGTCTTGTTGAAGGTGAACGTTGTCCAGATCAATACTATCCAATTTCGGACATGAAAAAACATTAATCATCTCTCGATAGCGCAATCCATTCACTGTAACTGTTGTAGTGTGTTCTTGAAGCGCGTATCGTCATTTTTATGAATGGCGTAGTTTCTACTTGTCAAATGTCAAAAAATGACTGCTTCAAACGTGACATCTACCGAAATAGCGGGCTATTCAAAATAACACCTCTTATTGGAAAACGCTATGGAAGTTACATTTTCGGACACTCAAGATAACCTCAGTTGACATTCAGAATTCAAGTAAGGTTCTTGAATACTTCAAAAGCATCCCATAGCAGTGGCGGCTCGTGAGATTTCAATCAGAGGATGCCCGAGATCACGCAACCAACAAAATAATTTATTTCGAAGTGGACTTCCTGTCAGCCACTGGCATTTATATATGACTAGCTATTACCCGTGACTTCGTCTGCATAAGTTCTTTGTTTTTCTCCCGGCTGTAAGTCCCCCTGCAACAATGTCCCACTATCGTGTTTCAGTCCTCAACTTCATATCAAATTTGTTTCAAAAGCAACCTAATGTTTCCTTAGTGAATATAAAAAGTAAATAATGTAAAACGGTTTGAAATACTACTAACTACCTACCTGCCAACCCCCGATGTTAGACAGTGTAACATCCGCAACATCGTCTGCGTAGGAAGTACTAACTTAATGTAAGTAGTATAATAATGTAGGAAGCTAAAAATAAGAGGCCTTATTGCTGTAGTGCATTTTTGTAAACTATGTTCTTTGTTTTTCCCTCTCTGGCCAACACATGGAGATTCTGTGGACTTGAAACACGTGAGCAAGCCACGTATAATTGTCCGTGAGAAAAACAACTCTTTTCTAAATTAATGCCTGCTACCCTATAAGTTAAGTAGTGTGATGGAATGTCGCTTAGTTTCGATCCAAGTAAAACTGTTAAATAAAGACAGTTGCATCAAAATTGTATCATAAATTACCTAAATTATGGCGCCTACCGACCCTCTAAGTTAAAAAACTGATCAAATACTAACTTGAAGTCTTAGTAACACTCATTAAAAAAAACATCAAAATCATTTCAGTAGCTATGGCGTCATGCGCTTCTTGACACGATCACGCTAGATTTCCGCGGGAATGAGGTATTCTTCCGTCGTAAAAAGTAGCCTGTGTCCGTGCCTAGGATCCTATCATTATATTAACCAACTCTTATAAAAATTCGTTCAGACGTTAAGGCGTGAATGAGGTAAACTTTTAAAACAAACGATTAAAAATCACTAACTTAATTAGTTTTCTGCCTACTGCCTACGCCTTAAGTACGATAGCATGAATATTAATAGCCCATATCCTTTTCTAGGTTACTATTTATCACCTAACTAAATTTCAGCAAAATCCGTTCAGCCGTTAAGGCATGATAGAGCAAAACTTCCAGCAAAAACCATAAAAAAATCACTAACTCAATTCAGTTTTCACGATGACGTGATCATTTTGATCTTATATCCGTTTTTAGGTAACCATCTATTACCTTACTAAATTTCATCAAAATCTGTTCTGCCGTTTAGACGTGAAAGAGCAGAAGTCCCATCAAAAACGACTAAAAATCACTAACTCAATTTACATAGTTATCAGCCTACTTCCTACCCCCTAAGAACGACGGCGTGATTATTAATAGCCTATGACCATTTCTAGGTTATCATCTATCACCATACTAAATTTCATCAAAATTCGTTCAGCCGTTTAGGCATGATAGAGCAAAACTCCCAGCAAAACCATAAAAAAATCACTAACTCAATTCAGTTTTCTGCCTACTTCCTATCCCCTAAGTACGATGACGTGATCATTTTGATCTTATATCGGTGTTTAGGTAACCATCTATTACCTCACTAAATTTCATCAAAATCTGTCCAGCCGTTTAGACGTGAAAGAGCAAAAGTCCCAACAAAAACGACTAAAAATCACTAACTCAATTTTGTTATTTGCCTACTGCCTACCCCCTAAGAACGATGGCGTGATTATTTACAGCCTATGACTATTTCTAGGTTATCATCGATCACCATAATAAATTTTATCAAAATCTGTTCAGCCGTTTAGACATGATAGAGCAAAACTCCCAGCAAAACCATAAAAAAATCACCAACTCAATTCAGTTTTCTGCCTACTTCCTACCCCCTAAGTACGATGACGTGATCATTTTGATCTTATATCCGTTTTTAGGTAACCGTCTATTACTTTACTAAATTTCATCAAAATTTGTTCAGCCGTTTAGACGTGAAGAGCAAAAGTTCCAACAAAAACAACTAAAAATTACTAACTCTATTTAGTTATTTGCCTACTGCCTACCCCCTAAGAACGATGACGTGATTATTTATAGCCTATTACCATTTATCGGTTATCATCTATCACCATACCAAATTTCATCAAAATCTGTTCAGCCGTTTAGGCATGAAAGAGTAACAGACAGACAGACAGAGTTACTTTCGCATTTATAATATTAGTATGGATTATGAGCAGAATAAATACTTGAATTTGGCATTGCTGGTCGCGGTGTCTTAATTAGTTGATTTATGGAAATTTTATCATCGTGAGGCATTTTACTGAATTTATTATTCAAAATAAAATCTACAGGATCTTTAAGTTCACTACTTGCATTATAATATTTACTTCTGTTTTCGTTTCCATCTTGCTTGCTGAAATATTAGAATCTCACCTACATACATACTTTTCCGAAAGATGTAATAAAACCTCAAACCGCACGCTGAAAGGATTAATATTTCGTAACTAAAAAGGAAGGAAATCAAAACAACAGCTGATCTCCATCCACGATCGGCAGGGTTGATTCTGGCCGATCGGATCAGTTTCGGCTAAGCTTGTTCGCCTAGAATCGAAAATAATACCGCGGAGCCGGGTCTCCGACACGTGATCTACAGCTTGAATTTTGAGTTTCCGCATCGTTCATGTATGAATGTTTCAGATCGTTGAGTGATAACCATATCTTTATTACTTTAGATTTGGATAGTTGATATAATAATGAAAATAATACAGATATAGAAATGTGACTATATTTTATTTGAACGTTGATTCAAAATTGAATAAAATGAGGTGAAATTAGGGGAGGCCCGGCCTCCTCTCCCTCCTCCGAGCAGACGCCACTGTCCCACAGAAGTGTTCATGACCACTGTTACCTGAATAAATACGCCATATTCATTCAAGCCTATCACCCTCATAAATCTCAACCAAAAAAATTTTCATATTTATATTCAGAGGAACAAGAGGAAATGAAGCGATCCCCATATCTAGAAAAGAAGAAAATCGTTTAAGGTCCCCCCCGTTTTAAAGACCTCATAGCAGGTAGATATTTTTATCTCTTTGTCTTAAGGCTGCGAACTCGCGGTGTAAATCATTAAGATACTTGGAGGCATCCTCGTTAACGGAGAGGCGAGAGAAATTTCCATTCCGGTGAATAATTCAGCGAATTTCGTCGGCTTCATTAAAGTGTTCGCAATTAAAGAAGGCTCATATTAATTTACGCCGAATTTCGCGAGGTTCATGCACAGACTGATTCTTAGCGGTTTTTTCAGCTGTCTGGGGAAAGACTCGTTGAGATTTATGGGAAATATGAAAGTAGAGAATGATATTGATCAATAAAATCAACAAATACGAAATTTATGCTTCAGAGCTAGTCTCGTCATTACGAGACAACGACGAAATCCCATATCTGTGAAGGCTTCAACGTGGCTAGTTCCTCACTCTTACAAGTTTCTTGCCAAGCATTCTCTCCTTTGGCTCGCAATCGCAAGGCATCCCGTGACTAGATGAATGGACAATGGAGGTTCCTTCCTCCTCCTGGAACCGACACTCGTCAGTGTCCGATAATTCTATCCTCAACAGGTGCTTCCTGGGGTGACAGTGTCCTGTAAGGAAGCCAATGAGGAGGTGAAATTGTTTTTTACCAAGATCCAGATATCTTTTGGATTTTGGTGTTTCAAGTTTTGAAGGAACTTAGGGGAATGATCCATCCCTGGGAGATTCTGGGAGTTCTGGGAGTTTTTCCTTCTCGGCTTTCTCCTTCTCCAGAAACTCCTTCCTATAGGTACATTTACCTCTACCTCAAAAAGGTTCTAGGTCAAGGAGTGAAATTCGTGCGCCCTCTTTGGCAAGTGTATTGACCTCCTCATTTCCTTCGATTCCCGAGTGGCCGGGAACCCAGATTAAGAAGACCTTTTTTTCTTGCCTACCTCATTGTGTTTGTTCCGGCACTCCCAGATTATCTTTGAGTCGATGACGTAAGACTCAGTTCTCAAGCAGCAACTTGACTACCTGAGTGTATGGCTATATTGCACTTCTGATAGTTTCCTTCTAGATTTATATCTAGACATTTTTCAATAGCTAAGATTTCCACTTGAAAGGCGCTCATACAGGAGCCCAGCGACAGTGCATACCTGGTACTTGGCCCGTATATCCCAGCGCCAGCTCCTGTAGAGGTTTTGGAACCATCTGTATACCATTTTACAGTATTTTCTTTGAGGTTATAGTCGGTGTATTCCCATTCCTATTCATCTCTTTTACTTAGCAATATCATGAAGTTTTTCTCAGTGCTTACTTTCTTGATCACTAGGGAGGTTCGCAGATGAGGTGTAGTTGTTCAGAGAGGACCAGACTCTCTGATTCTTTATTCCCTCATTACCTGTATCTTCCTTAGATATTCTGAGGATAGTCTCATGGTGTACCCTATCGTCCCTATCAATCGAGACAACTCACAAGGAGAAAATATCATCCAGAGCATCTACAGACAGCTGTTTTAGGGCTCATCAGTATGGAAATAGCTCTAAATTATATAATGTAGTACTCTGATGCTGAGTTGCAGGAACGTCCGTTAAAATTTAAAGGTCCATTAAACCTTTAATCCTCCATTAGTTCCTTGTAATAATGGAGGATAATGGAGGATTAAGAGTTTAATGGAGCTTTAAATTTTAACGGACGTTCCTGCAACTGACACTGAAACTAATATATTTCACGATTTGGGATATTGCTTCTGGTATTATACCTAACAAAAGTAACGCCTGAGAATCTTCACGAATTACCCCCTCCTATTGAGGTATAGGGGAAAGAAGGGTAAGATGACGAATAGGGTAGGATGACGAATTATCGATATTTCCTAAATATATAAGTCTTTCAGCATCAGCTTCTATCAAACGTGAAAAAATAGTCCTATTCTTCATGCCTTTTATCATCAGCAAAATACGACGAGAATTCAGTAAGATCCAGTAGTTGATACATGTCGGGTGTTGGTTGAGACAATATATGTGATTCCGAGTAATACTGTTTTTAGAGTTTTCTTCATTTCGTTTTCTGTAAGTCTAATTTTATTTCGAAACTATCATGTTTCAGAAAAATATTGAGTATTGAAAACATTTGTTGGGAGTGATGAATTTCATTTTATATATATATCGATTATCTACGGCTCTCGCCGCCTCTCCGTTCCCGGTTTCCAATTCCTTCTGTCCAAACACATATCTCCCTCCAAGTTTCTTGCTTCCATGGCTTCTTCGACGTCATCTCTCCAGCTTCGTCTTGGTCTTCCTCTCTTTCGTCTTCTGGAGGTATCCACTCCAATATTTTTTTCGGCCATCTGGTATCTTCCATTCTCTTGGTATGTCCGAACCACGTCAGTTGTTTCTTATCTACATCGTCAATGATATTCCTCTCGACGTGCATTTGCCTCCTGATCTCCACGTTCCTCATCTCTGTGGCTAGTAGCTTCTTTTTGTTGGTCTTACTCAAATCCCATATTTCCGCGCCATACAACATAATGCTTTGAACTATTGACCTATAGATCCGCATTTTTGTTTTCTTTTTGATGTTTTTTTCCCAAAGTATGGAATTGAGTGCTCCTATGGTTTTGCGACCCTTTGTGATTCTGTCCTGAATTTCATCTCTACTACTACCTTCTTTATTGAAGATAACTCCCAGGTATTTAGCTTTATTGACGTTTTTTATTGATCCGTATTCTAGAGATAAGCTGTTGTTGTCATCGCTAGCCACGGTTAAATATTCACACTTATTAAGGTTCATCGTGAGACCTGCAGCAGTATACTCCTTATTCAGTTTTCTGACCATATAACTCAAATCTTGCTGATCTTCTGCAATCACGATCTGGTCGTCTGCAAAGTACAGAGTATACAGCATGTCGTCTCCTACTCTCAGTCCCATATTCTTGCACTTACGTGTCCAGTCTTTCAGCGATTCGTATAAATACATTTTGAACAACGTAGGGGATAAACAGCACCCTTGCCTGAGTCCCTTTGTCGTGTTGAATGATTCTGTTAGTTTCATGCCGATTTTGACAGAAGCATAGTTTTCTTTGTAATAAAGCTGAACTGCTCGAATTAATGTTGGTCTTAAATCGAGTTTTTTCATAGCTTTCCATAGTTGGGATACCGGAACGTTATCATAAGCTTTCTCTAGATCTATAAAGGCTATATGTTTTTCTTTGTTTCGCTGAGTTCTCTTTTCCAAGGCTATTTTTAAGGTGAATAATTATCTATTGTGGATCTCCCTGCACGAAATCCTGCTTGTTCTTCTGGTTGTGCATCTTCAAAATCTTCCTCTATTAAATTTTTCAGGATCCGGGAGTATATTCTTCCAATAGTAGGGATGACTGCTATGCCTCGGTAGTTCTTGGGATCATCTTTCGATCCTTTCTTGTGAATCGGTGATATATAAGACGTTCGCCATTCGGTTGGTGTTTCCTCCCCATTCAAGCATCTTTCATATAGAGTCCTAAGCATTGCCGTTAGTTTGTGTGGTCCATATTTTATGAATTCTGGGTGTATTCCTCCAGGTCCAGGAGATCTCTTCAGCTTCGTGTCCTTAATTGCCTTCTGTACCTGTTCCAAGTGAAGGTCTATATGAGATGTATCAGTTATTGGTTGTTGTTCCTCCAAAAATGTTTGTCGCTTTTCTTCCAGGAGCTCTTTGAAGTAGCGTTCCCAGTCCTCATTTCTTATATTTCCCAGATTAGTTGTGCGTTTTTTGGATGTTCTCAATTACTTTATAGTTTTCCAAGCTTTCATTTTATGACGTTTACAAATAAAATGCCAAATGCGGGTAAGATGACGAGTTGTTCGTCATCTTACCCTACATAATTAAAAATATTTATTAGGTCATGTTTTTAACTTCAGGTTTGAATAAATATGGGTAAAATATATCAAAGAAAAACTGACATGCAATCATGGTCGAAAGATAATATGAAAAGAGCACTCATTAAAAAAAAATCAAGAGTTGAGTGTAAATGCAGCTTCGAAAGCATATCAAATTCCAGAAGCTACTCTCAGAAGATATGTTAAGAAATATCCTGATGAGGTAAACTAAACTCGTTTGATCATATGCATACTCAGAGAAGAAGAAAATTACGAGATCAGAAAAAAATGAGAGATTAGAAAAAAGTAGAAAAGCACAGAAAGTAAAACAAAAACCAGTAAGAAGAAAAATAAAATTCAACGATTCTTCTGACTCCTCAATAGATCTACAATATGCTGACTCTGAAAATGATGCAGATGATGAAAGAGCATTATCTGCAGTGAACGTGGAAAAAATGAAATATGGTTTTGCAGTTTGCTGTAGCAAATGTGAAGAGTGCACAGAATTGGACACTAAAGAGGCGAAAATGAAAAAAAAACCTAGAATAAATTTATTTTACCTTGATTTGTAAATTTCCTTATATAGCTACCTTTATGTTTTTTAGAATATGTACCTCCTGATGTTACTCTCCACAATTCGTCATCTTACCCTCCAAGTCGGGTAAGATGACGAAAATGACGTTAGCAGATAAACTTCAAATTTTTCACTCCAAATAGTAACTTGCTAGTGATAAAAATTTTTTATTGAAAACTCAATAATAGTAAATGAAAGAATAGTAAAATGATCAAATAATCGTTTTATGAGTTTTTTTTGGCTTACTGTCGTCATCTTGCCCCTCCTTCCCCTATGGAATTAAACACAGTCAGGGGTCTCATTTGACCTGAAAGAGTGCTGTACCACCATGAAGCAACTGACAAGATGCTGAAGATCTCTCAAGCCCTGGGAAGTGAACCCTCTATTTTATAGACGGAGAAATGGATGCCAGAGCATTTTAATAATGAAGGAAATTAAAAAGCCGATGAATTTGCAAAAATTGCATCAAGTTTAACACCTGCTGGACCTGTACCTTATTGCGGGATAAAAACAGTCTAATATATGGCTGTGGTCCAGCAGTGGGAGTGGAATAACAGAATAACTGTCTGCAGATACACCACTGGACTAGCTCAGTCCAATTAATTCGTAATGATTTCACCTACCTATACCAGAAAGCTCCTGAAGCTATCACGAGATGAGCTTTGGTGGTACTGCTGGCGAGGCACATTGACCTTTTGGATCCTCGAGTAATGTGCTTATATTACAAACGAAATCAATTTTAGTGATGTAACCCATTTTACCACCATCGATTCCTCAATAGGCGAAACTGTTGCTTTTGGGGCTTAAAAAATCCACCAATGATTCATCAGTAGGCTGATCACTGTATGATGTGCATTATAGTCTGGAGAAACAATTGGAACATTTTTCTTCGAAAACGAAGAAGGTTATGCAGCAACGATGAATAGACAATATTATCGTGATTTGATAATACAGTTTTTTTGAGCCTAATTTGAAAGCTATTGACAACATTTGGCTTCAGTAGGATGATGCAACATATCATAACATGTTAAGCATTGATAATCGATCTGTTTTGCTCAAAATGACCCAAAAATCACTCTAATATTTATTCCATCCAATATATACCTTCCGAAAGTTCGAATCATCATAAACAGAGTAATGAAAACCCATCAAGGTAAAATTTGATGTCCAAATAAACTTGAGTATTGACTATTGACCATTAAAGGAAAACTCACGAAAAAGCATTCAGATACCGAAATAAAAGTTATGGATAGCCTTTTTTGAAGCCATCGTGAAAGGAAACCAATAATATCCCATTTTCAGACAGATGATTCAATGATCATTCCGTGATAACAGCTAAATATAAACATTAAGTTTACAACTCAAGTCACCGTTATGTCGCTTTTATGGGTTAGGTTATGGGTCATATCCCTTAAACCGCTACATTTTGCTTATCTTTCATGTTACCTATTCTATTTTCCTCGTTTTTTTGGTAGGTACCCCTAAAACAACAGATGAACTAATGATATCGATTTTAGTAATGTCATTCATATCATGCAATTTTTGTTCATTCTTAGTGCTGACCTTCGCATGAATAAGTTCGTGTGGTATGCAGGGTGTCCCACAAATACACTGGAGATAGATTGGCATTAGGTCTATCAGATAGCATCAATATGACCTCAGTAAAAGTCCGCTGGTTTTCGAGATATCACCACTGTTGTGTATTTTTTAAAATCTTCAGTTTGCGGTCTTTTATCGCCTAGCATTGGTAGAAATAACCTCAAACTCATGAAATGGATGTATTTCTCCATCAGCACTGGTTTTATTTATATTTTTAATCAGCTGATTAAAGATATAATTAAAACCAGTGTGTTTATTTTTTCTTACTAATTCAAACTCATGTTTTTTTTACCTATGTTATCCTGAATAGTGGCTTCAAACAATGAAGTAATAACTTCATCGAGAACTAGAACAAAATCCTTCCAAAAATGTCTAACTTGTTGTATTTTATGCCGAAGTTAAAACGTTAACTTAAGTTTGACTGACTGCTGTGAAAAAAAATTATATCAGACTGAAATGACAAGAAATCTTAAAAACTTGTCCATTTCATGCCCTTTTCAATATACTAGTACACTACCATTTTTTTCAATCAGAACCTTAGAAATTCTAATTTTGTCACGAGAGATGTGTTAAATCCGACATGATTAAAAATTAGGACGAATGCAGTATCACCTGTTGCCAACTTATATGTTGCTTGATATTCTTTACTTCCGCTTCAATCATGAGTTTGAAGTAATTTCTAGCAGTGCTAGGCGATAAAAGACCGAATACTGGAGATTTTTAAAAAATACACAAAAGTGGTGATATCTCGAAAACCAGCGGACTTTTACTGAGGTCATGTTGATGCTATCTGATAGACCTTATGCCAATCTATCTCCAGTGTCACTTTAGCGTGGTATTTTTGGGACATCCTGTATATAACAGCTCCTAAAGAGCTTTAGTCATTACCTCCTGGGATTGTGTGACTTATAGGCCTTATAGCCACATATGGGGCAGTAGCTTGGTTTGACAAGGCAAGTCAGGGAATTACGAGGAAACGGCTCGATAAAGTATAGAGGATCGCCTATGTGTGCATCACTGGAGCTATGAGAACGTGCCCAACTAGGGCACTTTCGGTCATTACGGATCTCACACCTCTATATCTAATGATTGAAAGTATAGTCCAAGAGGCTCTCATTAGAATATTTGAGGAAGGTACAGGTAATGACAAGATAAAGAATCAGAGAGTCTGGTCCTCTCTGAACAACTACATCTAATCTGCGAACCTCCCTAGTGGTGTAATGATCAAGAAAGTAATCACTGAGAAAAACTCGCTAAGTAAGAGAGAGGAATGGAAACGAAAATATACTGACTATAACAAAAAGAAAATAACGTAAAATGGTATACAGATGGTTCCAAAACTCTACAGGAGTTGGCGCTGGGATATACGGGCCAATTACCAAGCGTGCACTGACGCTAGGCTCCTGTATGAGCGTATCTTAGCTATTGAAAGATGTCTAGATATAAATTTAGAAAGAAACTATCAGAAGTGCGATAAAGCCATACACTCAGATAGTCAAGCTGCTATTGAAGCACTGAGCTCCTACAAACATCGACTCAAAGATGATCTGGGAGTGCCAGAACAAACTCGATGAGGTAGGCAAGAAAAATAAGACCTTTTAAACCTGAGTTCCCGGCCATTCGAGAACCAAAGGAAACGAAAAGGCCAATACACTTGCCAAAGAGGGCACACGAATGTCACTCATTGGCCCAGAACCCTTCTGTGGTAGATAAAGGTAATGTATCTATAAGAAGGACTTTCTTGAGAAGGAGAAAGTCGAGAGGAAAAAACCCTGGCGGAATCTCAAAGAGATGGATCATCCCATTAAGTTCCTTCGGAACTTTGAAACAGCAAGATCCAAAAGATATCTGGATTTTGGTAAGAAACAATTACACCCTCCTCACTGGCTTTCTTACAGGACACTGTCGCCTCAGGAAGCACCTGTTGAGGATGGGATTATCGAACACTGACGAGTGTAGGTTCTGTGGGGAGGAGGAAGAAACCTCCATTCACCTAGTCACGAAATGCTTTAGCATGGCAAGCCTAAAGAGAGAATGCCTTGGGCGAGAAACTTGTAAGAGTGAGGAACTAGTCTCGTTGAAGCATTGTATTGACAGATATTGGATTTCATCAGATATCTGGAACTGGAAGGCGAGCAGTAAAGGGTGTTGTCAGAACAGCTCTGAGGGGGAAGGGGGCAGTAAACAGTAATCCTTTTTTAACTATGAGTATAACATCTCTGGCTGCATTTGAATATAGTACATACCCAATTTTCAATGGAAAACTAAATTCATTCACTTCTTGAATACCTCACGAACATTCCAAAGCTGAAATTTAAGCGACCAAAACTTCACAAGCCACTGCATTACCTTATAATTGAATAATGTATTTCACACATACCGTTGACCGCCATTTTGAATCTGAAGGAACATTATTCGAGAAGCCAGCACAAAGTTTCCTATCAACAATTCATGCGGGCCTTTGTGGCGCCCGGGCGGTTGAGTGGTTTCAGAGTTATTTGGAACGAATCTATCTGCAAGTGCATATTATGGAGTTGCTTCGTCACTCTCCGATTTGATGCATAATTGCCCATATGGGTGTGAAACGTTTGCGGTCGAGAACTGCTATGGATTTCCTGAAGATAATTCGGTTGGTGGAGTGGTTGAGGGAAATAAGATTGTACAGGGTGAAACGTTAAGTCAAGGTCTCATTCTATTTCGCGTTTTGAAGTTGTTCATGTTGGAAGTTATCGGGTTTACGGTGGGAAATTTAAGTTTAAGATGAGCAGTAATAAGAAGCCTCAGAATAAATTCTGTAGCTATAGTATCAACAGAACCATGAAAAATTCAATCGGAATATTAAGAAGAACAATCTTTGTATTTCATCATTAAAATATCAGAACTATAAATAGGTTTTTTTTAATTATCCATTGTTTGAATAAGTCAAACTTTTAAATTTGTTCAGGTTGAAATTTGCATTCAAATGTTCAATAGAAAATCAAAGCAGTTTGCAAAAAATTTGTGAGAGATACTTTAATGAAGCCAAAAGTCTATCGTAATATCGATAAAAACATTTTTATTCCCTTGAAAAAACTTCCGATTGAAAGGCAATCGAGTTTAGCAAGCAATGATCATGCAAATTTTCAAAAGGATTGTGAGATCAGAACCATATATTTCATTCATATTTTCAGTATCAATCTCAAGTCCTATACAAAATTTTTGGGTAATATATATATTCTTTTGAAATCAAAGGCTACATAATACAATAAATAAAACAAAAACAAGAATCTCTAACTGAGATTAATGCAAAACGGGGTATCATACTATTTTTTGTATGATACCAGAGCTCAGGGAAAAACCTCAGTGGAAAAAACCCTGTCACGCCGTTTCAAAAAAAAATAACACTTAAAAACTATTTGTTAGGGTTTATGTTTTGTGGAAGCAAAGTAATATTTTAAGTTATTTATTATTAACAAAACTGAAGACGTATTACAACGCTACGTCATTACATTACTGAACCTTCATCTTATTATTATGTCAATTGTCAACAGTGTCTACCATAGAAAAAATATATCACTGAATTGTCTCTTCTTCTAACACTCCCCCTCGATTTAAACACTTTTCTCAACAAAAGTTTCACAATCGTACCTAGTATTCTATGATATTTAACAATTTGCATATGTTTACAAATTTTTCTTTACATAGGGGTTTTGTCAGAATATCTGCAAAGTTATCATTTATGTTCACATATTCTATTTTGATTATCCCTTTATTAGTCAAGTCCTTAATGAAATGTTCTTTAATGTCTATGTGTTTAGCATTGACTTGTTTGGAAAGGCTGTTTTCTTTTTGTTTTCCTTCAATGCATGACAAACATGATGTTGTTGACACCTTGAAGTCCTTATCCATTTCAACTGACATTTTGGTTAGCAAATTCATAGATCTTAGGTTGAGATGTCCTAACCTGCGATGCCACAAATTTTCCTCTGGTTGTGTACAGAAGTATGCTCTGTTTGATTGAACTGTGTTCAATTGAGAAATTCCATTTGTCTCAAAACCTCTTGCTACTAGATAGTTATTGCGATTGAAGATTTTTGCACCATTCCTATCGAATACTACTCTGTGTCCCTTTTCCACAATTTTATGTATGGACAATAGATTTACTGCAGCTTCGGAGGCATACATAACCTCTTTAACCTCAATTGTTTCTTGTTTACCGTCTATATGCACTTGAATTGAAGCAGTTCCTTTTTCTTCGATAATCATATCATTACTATTCGCAATTTTAACCTTGGCTTTAATGTTTGTTGCTTCATTTAGCCATTTTCTGTTCTGAGTCCAAATACCACACATCTGTATTGACGTTTTCAGACGTTAGAAATGCTGCATACGCTGTGGAATCATTTTTGCTTGTTTTCTTATCCACCTTTTTCTTTGAACGGCACTCTGTCTTAAAATGACCCATCTTTCCACAATTGTAACATTTAACGTTTTTTCTTTGGTTTACTTTTAATTATATTACCTTTAGTGAACATTGCCAGATTACTATCTACTGACTTTGGATCTTGTTGAGTTTTTACATCTTGCAATAGCTTTACCTTGATGGAATCTCCTCTTATTTTGTGTACCACTGCTTTCTAGTCCCATTATCATCGGACGATATTCTTCGGGTAGACCGGCCAAAAGTAAAGTTCCAACCCATTCATTTTCCACTTTGAAATTCATCTCATTCAGTTTGTGAGCAGTTGATATTATTCTATCACAATATTCTTCTGTTGATTTGCAGTCTTCCAATTTCGTGTTGATGAGTGATCTCAGGAGTCCTACTCTTCTTGTCAGTCCCGAGTCCCGAAAGCTTTTTCGAGGTTGGTCCAAGCTTCCTTCGAATTTGTGGCAGATTTGATGTGGGAATAATTTATTTTGTCGACAGAAAGTATTATTTTAGACAGAGCCTTTTTGTCCTTCTTTTCGTCAGTTTCTGTACCACTGACTACATCCCACAGATCATCTAATTCTAGAAGACCTTTCATAGCAAATTTCCACTCACCGTAGTTGTCCCTTCCTATTAGTTTCTCAACAGACATGTATTGAGAACCAGCCATTTTAAGCGTGTTGGCACAATGATTTTATTTTTGAACAAGAACAACTTCCTCAATTATATTACTTTTACTTGCCGTGTATGACTCGGCCCATAACCTGTTAGGGTTTATGTTTTGTGGAAGCAAAGTATATTTTAAGTTATTTATTATTAACAAAACTGAAGACTTATTACAACGCTACGTCATTACATTACTGAACCTTCATCTTATTATTATGTCAATTTTCAACAGTGTCTACCATAGAAAAAATATATATCACTGAATTGTCTCTTTCTTCTAACACTATTCGAATATTCAAGGATTTCTTCTTTATTTAGTTCAACCGAAACTCTCCAAGATGCCTTCGGAATTCTGAATCTAAAACGAAAAATCGAAGCAGCGAAAACGAACAGAAAATTAAAATGACTGAAACTCTATTAAATCGATTTAAAATTTATAACCCAATTCAAAAACGACTCTATAACTTCATGTATAGCCCTCAAGTCATCCTGAAATTTGAATATTTGACAATTATTCATCAGATGTTCTATAATCTCCACTGCTTCTCCGCATTCGCAACTAGGACTCTCAACTGAATTCCACTTGAAAAGCATGTTATTACAACGGCCATGACCTACTCTTATACGATTGAGAACAGTCCAAATTTTCCTTGGAAGATCAATCCAGGAACTTTATTGGATATATCAGTTATTAAATCTTTTTTTTCAATATTACATGTGTTCCACTCGCATTGCCGAATTGTTTTATCGCTTTAATTCGAGGTTAGAAAACAATTGAACCAAAATGGTTTACGTGATTTTAATCGTGAAACCTAATTATCTGGAATTTAGGAGAGTATTTTTTAGGTAATAGTCTCGTTGTTCGACCAATGACGAGTGCTCAAAAGCACTTGCCAAAGGTTTTAATCAATGTTTTTGCTCTAACACAGTTTACAGTGTTTACATTATCCTAATGAGCTATCACTGTGATCATATGCTAGATTTTTGGGTGGGTATAATTTTTGAAGCTGAAATATTTTCGTTCTCATCAATTAATCATTAATCTCATTTTCTTTCCACTAACTTCTCGAATTTTTTTTCAGTTCCCGAGAAGAACTTGATACTTCGACGTTTGAGTGCTGGTGCAGGCTTAATCAGGGTACAATGTTTAGCAGAAGGAGTTTTACCCAAATCCTCTCGTTACCTTATATTCTTTAGAGAGGTAAGTTAAATAATTTAGGGGTTTTTTCGTTAACAGGAATCATTTGAACACTTGACGTGAAAAATCTTTTTTTTTTAACGAGAAAGTTCTCTGGGAATTTTATAAAGAGTGGAGAATCAGTTACATACAGGGTGTCTGTAAACGAATGCGAGGGACTTAGGGAGATGATTCCTCGAAATAAGCAGGGATAGTTCATATAGGTAAATTTATCTCGAAATCGACCTCCCTTCCAAGATATAGCCTTTGGAATGCGATGACGACTTGGCAGTTTTTAATTTTTTCTTAAGAGTCCTAAGAAACACTGAGTCATAAAACTGTACATAATATGATTCATTGAGTAGATGCAACTCACACAATTTTTTGATCCCATAACTTCATTATTAGGGGTTCAAAAAAACAACCCCTTATGATTTTTCTTCGCAAATTGTTTTCCATGGGATAGATTTTCGAAAAATAAAATTCTCTCACGGTTTCTCATCCAATTCTAGAGAAAAAAGTCTCTTGCAAAATTTCGATATAGTCGATACTTTTCTCAGAAGAAACAAAAACTCACAAGCAGTTATGATCACTGTTCATTCCATTTCATCCTATGTTCCATAAAACGAATATTCTAAGATATTGTTTATGCTCAAAATTGGTTTCAGAAGAGTTAAATTTTTTAATAAATACTGTAGTGATAAAATGAATTACTCAGTTGTAAAAATGGTAGTTAATTCGAATTTGCATTTGGCAGATAAGCACTTTTGCTTTTATCTCCTGTCATAAACATAGGGGAAGGTGAGGTATAATGATCCCCTTAAGGGAAAATTTTTATTGTGGCTAGAGTTGAAGGCAAAACCGCAAGATTTCAATTGTTGAAGGTAGTGAATTTACTTAACTTTGTATCTGCCCACTTATTTTTCATTTCATCTATGTAGTTTTTTGTATTAGATATTTTTGTTAAAGTTTAGTAAAGGATCATTTTATACACCCCTGTAGATAAAATGATTCTTGGGGTAGGGGCAAAATGATCCCAGGGATCATTTTGTACTATGAGTTAATATATATCGAATAAAAATGAAATAAAAAAACTCTGCTGTTTATTTAAATGATAATATGTATTGCTTATAACATTTAAGTATGTAAGCAAGTAACACAAAACAAAATATTCGATGGGTTGAAAAATAATATTTTTCTTGGGCGTTTCTCAAAGTCGAGAGAAATTCATCCACCACATTCTTATTAAAACCTCGCGCACGCATTGTAATGTCTGGATGTCTACGTCTAAATCCACGAAGCCATTCAAGTCCAGTTTTTCCTTTAGCTTCGGAAAATTGATGCGGTAAATTATTTCTTTCTGTCATTTTTGGTGAGCTGAGGTTAGGAAATCCTGAGTGGTCAGCCTGTATATTATTCTGGACTACATGTCAACAAGTTCCAGTTCTTGTTCCAGATTGAACACTGTTTGTTTGCTACCTAACTTTTCAGCTGAGCCTACAGCTATTTTATTTTAACCTTTGGCTCTTCTTTTTCTATTACCATCACAGGACCCTCAAATTCTCTTCTCGCGGTTTTGTAAGCCATACCAACTCTAATGCCATTTGCATTTGTTCTTCAGGCCTCTTTTGGCGATTAGTTTTAAGTATATAAATTTTCGGCATGATCTGTAAACAGAAACTATTAATGGGGTAAATGATTCCATGGATCATTTTAGACACACAGAAGGATCATTTCACCACAAATACCAAATTACAAAATATCAATCAAAACAAAACATTCACATACCCTCGTGCGATGATCGAACATTGCTTAAATATTAGCGAACTGCTACTATACCCGCAAATAAAACAACATTTTAGTAAACACTTATATGTCAAAAAAACGAAAGTCCAAAAACATGCTTACCTTAGATCAGAGCCACACTTTTTGATTATTTTTTTAATAAAATCACGCCAAGCACTCGCAGCGCATTGACATTTTACAGGTAACTCGCAGGGGTGCAGGGGAACATGTTTCATCTGTATTTGGATAGATGGTACAAGCTGTTTCTGATTTACGGCAGGGGATCATTTGACCCTTAGGGATCGTATTACCTCACTTTCCCCTACAATATCTTAGAATATTCATTCTATAGAACACTTATAGATTAAATGGAATGAAGAGTGATCATAACTGCTTGTAAGTTTTTATTTTTTCCGAGAAAAGTATCGACTGTATCGAAATTTTGCAGGGAACTTTTTTTTCTCCAGAATTGAATGGGAAATCATGAGAAATTATTATTTTTCGAAAATCTATCCCACGAAAATAATTTTTGAACGAAAATCAAATGGGGGTGTTATTTTCAACCCCTAATAATAAATTATGACATCTAAAATGTGTTCAAGTAGCATCAACTAAGTGCCTCATATTATGTATAGTTTTATGACACAGTGTTTTTAAGAAAGCGTTAAAAAATGAAAAACTGTCAACTCGTCATCGCCTTCCAAAGCCTATATCTGGGAAAGGGGGTCGATTTCGAAAAAAAATTATATGAACTACCCCTGCTTATTTTCATCGAGTAATCATCTCCCAAAGTCCCTCGCACTTGTTTACATTGCTGCGTTTCGACTTTACCAAAGCTCCTTGGTCACAATAATATCTAATTGTACTCTGTATTCATTCGTTTTTCCGTGAGAACAAACTCAATCCTATTCCCGATAAAAAATTGATTCCATAAATCTGTGGAAGTGTGACCTTTTGTTAGTATTATGAAAATAAAAAGAATGCTTCCATTTTTCCGTTGAATAAATGAGACATTGCCTGCTGCATTGAATCATATTTGACATAAATGGCAGTCATCTTGAAATTATACCCCTATAAATCAGCCGAGAATTATACACAACAATATACTAAGACCATTATGTAAGCACTTCGTTATAGGATTTTCTATTCTTCGTAGATTGTTTTTATCTGACTTTATCTGGCGACAGTTGTTCTTTGTTTTTTTTTTGCTAGGTGAATTTCGTCCAAATGTTTGTAGATTTTATTAGCGGACTCATCGATGGAGAATGTGAAGTCAAAAGTGATTCTGTCAACTGCATTTTGAAATTTGATCAATTTATGCTTGATTTTTACTTTGAAGCATGTTCAATTAGAATCATTCCATAAATCTTTATGCATTTGATTTTATATGGTTATTTATACAGTGAGGAACACCCAAATGGAATAAATTCGATAACGAATTGATGAAAGCGTGTTGGAAGAACGCTTGAACATTTCGATTTGTATTTTAAGATGCGCATTAAAAAAAAATTTATATAGTGTGTGTCATGAGACAATCGTCGGTAACAACTTTTTCATTTTGAATACAACACCCTGTAGATTATTAGTTTTTTGGATTCTTCAGAAATTCTAAACATAATTCATGCACAATGTCCCATACATATCTCCAACTGTTTCCGAATATTAAGTGTTTTCAGATGTATTTCAAAAATTAATATTGAAAAGAGAATTTTTTTTAATTCACAAATCATGTAAACAAACATTAATTTCAATTTAAGAGAAGTTTTTTTGTTTTCTTCACATTATTTGTGAAATTAAATAATTTTTCCTGTGACGGGAAAAACTTTTTACGAAATTACTTTTTTCCCTGTCAAAAAAGTGAGTGTCTATGTATCCGGGAAAAAAGTAATTTCGTGAAAGGTTATATTTCTTCCACTATTAAATGGTCGTTTTTCCTGTCACAGGAAAAAAATAGTGTATTATTCACGGGGAAAAATATTATATTGTAGCTCTCGGTTTTTTGTCTCTTCATGCGAAGCTGAAATCTAATACTTTCTTTCCTTGTATAATAAATAGCTAATTCCTGTTAATTGTTTTAATACATCTGAAAACACTCAATATTCCGAACAGTTGAATATAGGTATGGACATTGTACAGGGTGGGCATATTTCGATGTTTCAGCACTACAACTTTTGAACCAGGGGAGATAGACAAAATCTGATACCCACTTCTCGATCTCTTTTTCGGAGAAACTAACAAGAGTAGTATTCATTTTTGGCTATCTTCTTTTGTTTTCGAGTTATAAGCGAAAATTGGAAAAGTGGCGATATCGAAAAAACTTCATATCTCCGCTAATACTGATGATAGAGCTCTGAAATTAAAACATTATACAGGCACTTTTCACGTAGAATCCAGTGGCGTGCTTTTCTTTTTTGCACCATTTCTAATTACGAAACTATGACCCAAAGTTATGTTTTTTAAATAGGAATATTAGATTTTTGTGTCATTTTCTGACAGCTTAATTTTTTCTGATTTCAAATATATAACATTGTATGGTTTGTATCAATATGAGTATTGAAAATGGACAAAAACCTATTTTATCTGAGTCCCAATATTTTCTATGGTTTCAACTGTTTACGAGCACAGAAAAATGGAGCTTCCTATAATTACCACAATCTCTTTTCCATAGTCTTTTCATATCTATGCTCTTTACTCAATTTTTCCAAGATCGAACTGATCGAAGAATAATGAACTGCTGTGAAACTTGATCCTCATTCTAAGTCATTACCTACTGACCTATTATTGTGATCACTATGAGGTATTGAAAAATATTTTTCCTTCGTTGCTTTTCTAATTGAATTGATAACTTTAATTATATCTATATGCGTGATTTCATATGCGATTTGAATTTTGAAATAGACTGGCACTTGTGCGTATTCATTCCGGAGAGCACAAAAAAAATAGGTTTATGAAAAATTGAAATACTCATATTGATACAAACCATACAATGTTATATATTTTTGAAATCAGAAAAAATAAGTTGTCAGAAAATGACACAAAAATCTAATATTCCTATTTAAAAAATATAACTTTGGGTCAGAGTTTCGTAATTAGAAATGGTGCATAAAAGAGAAGCGCGCCACTGGATTCTACGTGAAAAAGTGCCTGCATAATGTTTCAATTTCAGAGCTCTATCATCAGTATTAGCGGAGAGATGAATTTTTTTTCGATTTCGCCACTTTTCCAATTTTCGCTTATAACTCGAAAACAAAAGAAGGTAGCCAAAAATGAATACTACTCTTGTTAGTTTCTCAGAAAATGAGATCGAGAACTGGGTATCGAATTTTGTCTATCTCCCCTGGTTTAAAAGTTGTAGTGCTAAAACATCGAAATATGCCCACCCTGTACATGAATTATGTCTAGAATTTTCTGAAGAGTCCAAAAAACTAATAATATGGAGGGGTTTAAATGAGAAAGTTGGTATCGATCACTGTCAAATGACACATCCTATATAATAATTTTTTTAACAAGGCTCATCTTAAAATAAAAATCGACATGTCCCAGTGTTTTTCCGAACACGCTCTCATTTATTCGAATTTATTCCATTTGGCTGTTCCACACTGTATAAACGTATGTTTTTATTGCCTTTTCACTGAATCATACTCACATTTTTGCAGCCATATAACGAGGACAGTAAATATGCGAAAAAAATAACACGAACTTATTCAGAAAAAAATCTTGTGGAAAAAGAGCCTTATTGGGTGCCAGAACCTCTGTTTTCATTGGTTGTTGAAAGAAATGTTTTCCGATAGAATATAGTGAGAATTTTTATTTTGGATGAACCACAAGCATTCTGTGTTCGAAAACTCGTTCGAGAATAGAAATAAGAAGGTAATGGAGTTTATTATGATTCAGTTATTGTCCGTGAAGTTTCCCATTTCTGTCTGAAATTGCTCTTTACCGAGGAAAATAAAATATTCGTTCACATATCGTCCATTTACGTTTAATGTAATGGAATTTTCTTTTATTGTACGACAAATAATATGTGAAAGTAACAATGATGTGAAAATTTGATTGCAGTTCTTCCTCGCATGGTTGTATGTACAGGATGAAACAAATTGGTGATCCTTAAATTACAAGTTTTTATTTGTAAGAGATTAAATAATATGAAGGGCGTATTACGATGGTCATTTTCCCATAGCTTTGCTCGAATCTACACTTGGTAAAGGGTGTGTTTTTAGAGTTAAAGAACTTTAAATTGCAAAAAAACAACGATGGATTATTCGATTGACATGAATTTTATTTATCCGAAAGATAATCTTGTTGCATTACATTTTGAATATGATTTTTGGTATAGAACCGCAACGGCTGGCTCGAATGTAATCCAATCTGGACGTCCAATTTTCGATAACTTTTTCCAACATTTGTGGCCGTATATCGGCAATAACCTGGCGAATGTTGTCTTCCAAATGGTCAAGCATTTGTGGCTTATCCGCATAGACCAATGACTTTACATAGCCTCACAGAAAGTAATCTAGCGGTGTCAAATCACAAGATCTTGGAGGCCAATTCACATATCCAAAACGTGAAATTACATAGGCGGTCACCAAACGTGTCTTTCAATACGCACGAGCTGTCTGACATGTTGTGCCGTCTTGTTAGAACTACAGCTCCTGAATATCATGGTTGTTCAATTCAGAAATGCAAAAGTTAGTAATCATTTTTCTAAACCGATCACCATTGACTGCAACGTTGTGGTCATCATCGTTTTGGAAGAAGTACGGACCAATGATTCCACCAGCCTGTAAAGCGCACCAAACAGTCAATTTTTCTGGATGTAACGGTGTTTCAACATACACTTGAGGATTAGCTTCACTCCGAATGCGGCAGTTCTGTTTGTTGACGTAGCCATTCAACTTATGAAAATCGGGAACAGCGACAATCTCGTTTTGGGCCCATTCGACGAATCTACGCCTTGCTTGATGATCGTTTGGCTTCAATTCTTGCACGATTTGGATTTTGTAAGCACGCAAACCAAGATCCTTCCGCGAAATCCTCCATAAAGGGAATGGACACAGATCTAATTCCTGTGCTCGATGGCGGATGGACTCATTCGGGTCTTCCTCAATGCTACTCTCTACAGTAGCAATAGCTTCTTCTGTACGCACCGTACAGAATGGGGATGCGAGTTATCAATAAGAGTAAACGGGGTACGAAAACGTTCCATAGCTAATCGAATTAACTGCTCTGATGACCGATAAAATGGACGTAGTGTGCGATACGTATTCCGCACAGAACCATTATTTTCGAAATAAAATTGCACTATTTGCAAAAGTTGTTCAGGCGTGAGTCTATTCATGATAAATTGCGAAACCAAACTGGGAATAAATCACTGGACAGCTGTTAAATCGGTCGCCATCTTGAGCAGAAATGCCAACTCAAAGTTCTATACCTCGAAAAATACACCTTTTATATTGAAAATTTTCAAGCTTTCACCTCCATGTCGATGCTTCTCATGTTGGGAGCTTTGTACCCCTAGAGCTAACGAAATATCGCCCTACATTCCACACATATACGCTCTCAGTCAATAAAAACCATCCCATCACCGCACGAACCGCTCCTCAGAAAAATATTACATTCTCCCCAAAGACATCAAGAATTTCCTCCACACCGCACAATATATTTATTTCCCGGACTTATTTTTCACTACGGCCGAGGCCGAGGCAATCTATCTCCTCTCAATAAACCAAAACCAAACTCGGAAAAAAGCTTATATTAGCGGAATAATGCATCCCATCCTGTGCTTCTGATAACCAGAGGTTTCTTAGGCAACTAATAGCTGTTGAAAGTAACTAAAGGACCATTTGGCACAGACCATTGAGGAAAATTAGTAAGCCGACTGACTGGTAGAAAGGAGAGCTAACACTTCCTTCACCAGACTTCATTTTTGGTGTCCATGTTCGAGAAAAATAGAGAAACATTCTTACTGGATTAACAGCAGGTCAAAGACAAGAAAGATATAGGAAGATGTTGAATGCAAGGTGCATTCAATAGGGAAAAGGCTTAATAAGCTTCCCTGGAACGACTTAAATCCCCTTACCTAACAATCTCACAACATTTTTTCATGGAACGATCTTATGATCTTATAAGGTCTTTTCCTGATACCAAGAAGCATCATTCTTAAACTGAAGAACTTATATTGTTTTGGACAAGACTTCATCATTTCTGCCTAGTACATTATCACCCATGGGACTGAAGCGATGAATATACCTGAATTTTTCAGAACATCATATCGTAGCACTGCTTTGAAAGCATTGCATTTCGTTCTATTATCACCACGTTTGGTTTATGACGATTAACCGAGCGTTTCCACTTCATCGACTGAAGGTTAAGTCCATATAGTTGGACCATCACCAGTTTGTAAGAAAAACGAATAAACATCTCGCTACTTCGTTCAAGGTTCATGCATCGGAGGTAGGTGTTCGTAAGGATCCCACGAGATGGCGTTTTGTTTCTGTTTATACTCAGACAAAGGCGACATTTATTTAAATGAGGGAACCTAGAATGCCTTTCAGGCAGAGCTTCTCCATACTGAAGAGCCCCAAATAGGGCGAAATAGCTATCAATGGATGCTCTGTTTGATATTATCACCATGCATGTTCTTTGTGTGTTGACGTGATTAGTTCAGAAGTATGAGCTTTACTCTTAAACGCATGAATTTTCATTTCGTATTGTACAGTGGACTGCCTCAAAGGCTTGAATCACAATATTCTCAGAGATATTTTCAAAACTTGTACTGAAGACCTGTTGAATGACTTTAATTTCCTCCGGATGTTTGTAATGCTAAACTTGAATACATTGTTGTAAGCTGATTCGGAATTATTTAATTGCTGAAATAATCGTGCCTCCTATGAGAAGTTGATAGTAAGTTTCATGCTCAAATTTACACTAGGTATAGATTTGACAAGTTTCCAGCTTTCGTCTCCATGTCGATGCCTTCCATATTGAGAGCACTACAGCTAACGGAATTTCACCCTATATTCCACACATATACGCTCTCAGTCAATAAAAACCATTCCATCACCGCACGAAGCCCCTCTCAGAAAAATATTACATTCTCCCCAAAGACATCGAGAATTTCCTCCACACCGCACCATATATTTATTTCCCGGACTTATTTTTCACTACGGCCGAGGCCGAGGCAATCTATCTCCTCTCAATAAACCAAAACCAAACTCGGAAAAAAGCTTATATTAGCGGAATAATGCATCCCATCCTGTGCTTCTGATAACCAGAGGTTTCTTAGGCAACTGATAGCTGTTGAAAGTAACTAAAGGACCATTTGGCACAGACCATTGAGGAAAATTAGTAAGCCGACTGACTGGTAGAAAGGAGAGCTAACACTTCCTTCACCAGACTTCATTTTGGGTGTCCATGTTCGAGAAAAATAGAGAAACATTCTTACTGGATTAACAGCAGGTCAAAGACAAGCAAAGATATAGGAAGATGTTGAATGCAAGGTGCATTCAATAGGGAAAAGGCTTAATAAGCTTCCCTGGAACGACTTAAATCCCCTTACCTAACGATCTCACAACATTTTTTCATGGAACGATCTTATGATTTTATAAGGTCCTTTCCTGATACCAAAAAGCATCACTCTTAAACTGAAGAACTAATATTGTTTTGGACAAGACTTCATCATTTCTGCCTAGTACATTATCACCCATGGGACTGAAGCGATGAATATACCTGAATTCTTTAGAACATCATATCGTAGCACTGCTTTGAAAGCATTGCATTTCGTTCTATTATCACCACGTTTGGTTTATGACGATTAACCGAGCGTTTCCACTTCATCGACTGAAGGTTAAGTCCATATAGTTGGACCATCACCAGTTTGTAAGAACAACTAATAAACATCTCGCTACTTCGTTCAAGGTTCATGCATCGGAGGTAGGTGTTCGTAAGGATCCCAGGAGATGTGTTTTGTTTCTGTTTATACTCAGACAAAGGCGACATTTATTTGAATGAGGGAACCTAGAATGCCTTTCAGGCAGAGCTTCTCCATACTGAAGAGCCCCAAATAGGGCGAAATAGCTATCAATGGATGCTCTGTTTGATATTATCACCATGCATGTTCTTTGTGCGTTGACGTGATTAGTTCAGAAGTATGAGCTTTACTCTTAAACGCATGAATTTTCATTTCGTATTGTACAGTGGACTGCCTCAAAGGCTTGAATCACAATATTCTCAGAGATATTTTCAAAACTTGTACTGAAGACCTGTTGAACGACTTTAATTTCCTCCGGATGTTTGTAATGCTAAACTTGAATACATTGTTATAAGCTGGTTCGGAATTTAGTTGCTGAAATAATCGTGCCTCCTAGGATAAGTTGATAGTAGAGTTTCATGCTCGAATTTACACTAAGTATAGATATTGAAAAGTTTCCAGCTTTCGTCTCCATGTCGATGCCTCCCATATTGAGAGCACTAGAGCTAACGAAATTTCACCCTATATTCCACACATATACGCTCTCAGTCAATAAAAACCATTCCATCACCGCACGAACCCCTTCTCAGAAAATATTACATTCTCCCCAAAGACATCGAGAATTTCCTCCACACCGCACAATATATTTATTTCCCGGACTTATTTTTCACTACGGCCGAGGCCGAGGCAATCTATATCCTCTCAATAAACCAAAACCAAACTCGGAAAAAACTAATATTAGCGGAATATTGCGTCCCATCCCCTGGGAGAGAAACCGTTCCCTTTTCATTTCATAAGGAGTAATCCTGTGGAAATTTTATTTCTTCTGCCTCGAGGTATCCCGACGTCTCGCAAGAGAAAGGCGAATTTCTTTCATTTCATAAAATCCAGGTTCGCTGGTGCGTGAAAGGGTCGAGACTGCCACGAACGGTCATCTAGTTTTATGGGGGCTCGTACGTAAGACCGTAATGCCGAGATATACGGTCTCGGGTTCGACCCCCTCGAGCGGACAAGGATATTATATGGGATTTTTCTGCTGGATTGTGAGATGAGGTCGTTGGGACAACAATGTGGAGCTATGATCACTATGGGGTGGATGGAAGCTACAGGGTGAATCTTTTTGCTTGTGAAGGGTTTTCTAATGAGAGGTGTTATTTTGATATTCATGCCATTTTTCGATATAAATGATCGGATGTTTATTTCATTATGAAGAAGAAGCTATGCTGTTAATAATGGAAAATAACATCAAGCAAATGACCACCATGACCACCCTTACAGGACCATATCCTTTTAATGAAATTTTCCATAACCAAATCGCAAAGTGGCTGCCCTATGTCCTCGATATCCTCACGAATTCCATCTTTGAGGTTTTCAATCGACGCTGGGCTATTGGCGTAGACCTTCTCTTTCACGTGGCCCTATACGAAGAAGTCACAAGGTGTTAAATCACAAGATCTCGGTGGCCAACTGTGATCACCTCTTCGAGAGATAACACGGTGCGGAAACTTTTCTTGCAAAAGATCAATGGTTTCGTTGCTTGTGTGGCACATAGCGCAGATCAATACTATCCAATTTCGGTCATCAAAAATCATTGATCATCTCTAATTCCAAAGAACGACGAGGAATAAACAAACCTAGGGTTTCTTCAACACTTTCGACTACAGCAGCAATACTCTTGGCTGTTCTTGAGTGACACGCACGGGTTTTATTCTTCACATCACTAACTTGTCCTAACAGCTCGAGTTTTTCCACCAATTTCCTTATTGCCGTCTCTGACTAATTTTCACCATTTTTTAGTGAATTTTAATAATTTCAATGCGTTCTTGAAGCGTGTATCTTTCCATTTTTATTAATGGCGTAGTTTCTACTTGTCAAATGTCAAAAAATGACAGCTTCAAACGTGACATCTACCGAAATAGCGGGCTATTCAAAATAACACCTCTTATTGAAAAGCACTTTACCTTTGGCAGTTCTCGGAAGATAAATTTTAGCACCAGAAGAGGTTTGGAGATTGTTAAGGGAGTATCATTCCATAAATGCAAGTTCTTGATGGACTTGATGGAGGCTCTTATAATTCCCTTGTCCAACATATTTGTTGAGTAGGCTTGCAAGCAACAAAATTTTTATCCGAATCAGATCAAAAATAAAACTCGAATCGTAATAGAGCTTTTATATTTCTCGAAATTTCTGAATATACACTAAATTTTCTTATATCATAAATACAGACTTCAGCACTCACTCATCTTTACACTTCTATATCTTTGTTGCAGAGAAATAGGTTCAGCTGTTGTAACGTCCAGACAACGAGGTCATCTTTACGATGTATCAGCAACAGCAACGTTGGAGGAGCTATTGGAACCCGAAGAGTTTGGTTGCGAACTCACAATACCACAGGCCAATTATTCTGTCAGAAGGGAAACTGTCATTTATCCCGGTGAGTATTATAGTTTCAAATTGTAACTTATGCACTACTGCCTGTACAATTCAAAGATTTACCGTGTATAAATGGCATTACATAAAATAAACCCTATCTCTTCAGCAACTGATACTCACTTGTAAACATCCTTGAGAGCCGTACTATCATGTTTCTAACCCATAAGCAATTTCCTGCTGTATAAATCATCATATACTCCCATTACATCAATATACGCATCTGCAACGTTGCCAAAGCAGATTAATGGCACCCCTATTGTATAACACTCCGACGAATGATTTCTAAAATCTGTAGCAACGCATTGAGGGCGTCGCATCTCTAATCAACTAATAGACCAATTAGTTCAACTGGTGGATTATTAACCAGATTAATCTTCCTTTGAACCTGAGGCCTATCGTCGGTAATTCTCTTGATATCTAAGGGGAATTGGAGGACTGATGCAATTGGAATCGGACACCTGTGATGTCGTTTCCAACCCGAGTCCAGGATTGTTAGGGATGTAGCGCATTGCCTGATGGTGGAATTAGAGGGATTGGGATACGGGATGCGAGATCCAGGATGCGTTTGGTTACTCGTGTGGGATTGAGTATGACGGTTATGGCAGGAGCACACGGTTGGATGAGATGTGGAGGATGTTCATTGATTACAATCTGAATTGTTAATGGATTTTAGAGTGGTGAGGGGGTGCAGTAGACAGAGAGCAAGAAAATTAATCAGATACACAAGTTTCTGAAAAAATGAACTACTTCCTATGTTTAAAAAAACGATTTCCATTATTCCAACTGAATATTTGATAAATAATCTTCATTTGATACTCTTTGCTTTATGCAGGATGAGAAAAAAAGAAAAAATTTGAGAAAAGTTTAACTTAGAAGATTGCGGTTTTCACCAAATGATTCTCCTGAAAATTGAACCCGAAAAGTGCCACTCATTTTGTTTTAGCTCATCAGGTTCCTGAGATCCCCTCACTAGACAACGAATTTAGGACACCCAGTACAATTTAAAGATTCACTGTGTATAAATGGCATCACATAAGATAAACCTATCTCTTCAGCAACTGATACTCACTTGTAAACATCCTTGAGAGCCGTACTATCATGTTTCTAACCCATAAGCAATTTCATGCTGTATAAATCATCATATACTTCTATTACATCAATATACGCATCTGCAACGTTGCCAAAGCAGATTAATGGCACCCCTATTGTATAACACTCCAACGAATGATTTCTAAAATCTGTACCAACGCATTCAGGGCGTCGCATCTCTAATCAACTAATAGACCAATTAGTTCAACAGGTGGATTATCAACCAGATTAATCTTCCTTTGAACCTGAGGCCGGTCGTCGGTAATTCTCTTTGATATCTAAGGGGGAATTGGAGGACTGATGCAATTGGAATCGGACACCTGTGATGTCGTTTCCAACCCGAGTCCAGGATTGTTAGGGATTAGCGCTCTGCCTGATGGTGGAATTATAGGGATTGAGATACGGGATACAGGATGCGAGATCCTGGATGCGTTTGGTTACTCGTGTGGGATTGAGTATGACGGTTATGGCCGGAGCACACGTTAGATGAGATGTGAAGGATGTTCATTGATTACAATCTTAATTGTTGATGGGTTCTGGAGTGGTAAGGGGGGTGGGGTAGACAGAGAGCAAGAAAATTAATCAGATACACAAGTTTCTTAAAAATAAACTACATCCTATGTGTAAAAAAAACGATTTCCATTATTCCAACTGAATATTTGATAAATAATCTTCATTTGATACTCTTTGCTTTACGCAGGATGAGAAAAAAAAATTGAGAAAAGTTTAACTTAGAAGATTGCGGTTTTCACCAAATGATTTCTCCTAAAAATTGAACCGAAAATTGCCACTCATTTGTTTTAGCTCATCAGGTTCCTGAGATCCCCTCACTAGACAACGAATTTAGGACACCCATCAGTACAATTTAAAGATTCATTGTGTATAAATGGCATCACATAAAATAAACCTATCTTTTCTGCAACTGATATCCACTTGTAAACATCCTTGAGAGCCGTACTATCATGTTTCTAACCCATAAGCAATTTCTTGCTGTATAAATCATCATATACTCCTATTACATCAATATACGCATCTGCAGCGTTGCCAAAGCAGATTAATGCACCCCTACTGTATAACACTCCAACGAATGATTTCTAAAATCTGTACCAACGCATTCAGGGCGTCGCATCTCTAATCAACTAATAGACCAATTAGTTCAACAGGTGGATTATTAACCAGATTAATCTTCCTTTGAACCTGAGGCCGATCGTCGGTATTTCTCTTTGATATCTAAGGGGAATTGGAGGACTGATGCAATTGGAACCGGACACCTGTGATGTCGTTTCCAACCCGAGTCCAGGATTGTTAGGGATGTAGCGCATTGCCTGATGGTGGAATTAGAGGGATTGGGATGCGAGATGCGAGATCCTGGATGCGTTTGGTTACTCGTGTGGGATTGAGTATGACGGTTATGGCAGGAGCACACGTTGGGTGAGATTTGGAGGATGTTCATTGATTACAATCTAAATTGTTGTTGGATTCTGGAGTGGTTAAGGAAGGTGCAGTAGACAGAGAGCAAGAAAAATCAATCAGATACACAAGTTTATCAAGAAATAAACTACTTTCTTTTGTAAATAGGAAGAATGGTCTCCATTATTTCAACTGCAATAAATTTTATAGATAATCTTTATTTGCTACTCTTTGCTTTATGCAAGATGAGACGAATAGGAAAAATTCCAGAAAATTTTAACTTAGAAGGTTGCGGTTTTCACCAAATGATTTCTCTCAAAGTCGAGCCCGAAAATGTGTTTGTTTTAGCTTATCGAGATTCTGAGATTTCTCACTAGACAACGAATTTAGTACACCCGGTACAATTCAAAGATTCACAGTATATAAATGGCACCGCATAAAATAAACCCTATCTCTTCTGCAACTGGTACTCACTTGTAAACATCCTTGAGAGCCATACTATCGTGTTCTAAGCCATAAGCAATTTCCTGCTGTATAAATCATCATATACTCCTATTACATCAATATACGCATCTGCAACGTTGCCAAAGCAGATTAATGGCACCCCTATTGTATAACACTCCGACGAATGATTTCTAAAATCTGTAGCAATGCATTGAGGGCGTCGCATCTCTAATCAACTAATAGACCAATTAGTTCAACAGGTGGATTATTATCCAGATTAATCTTCCTTTGAACCTGAGGCCGGTCGTCGGTAATTCTCTTTGATATCTAAGGGGAATTGGAGGACTGATGCAATTGCACCGGACACCTGTGATGTCGTTTCCAACCCGAGTCCAGGATTGTTAGGGATGTAGCGCACTGCCTGATGGTGGAATTAGAGGGATTGGGATGCGAGATGCGAGATCCTGGATGCGTTTGGTTACTCGTGTGGGATTGAGTATGACGGTGATGGCAGGAGCACACGTTGGATGAGATGTGGAGGATGTTCATTGATTACAATCTGAATTGTTGATGGATTTTGGAGTGGTTAGGGGGTGCAGTAGACAGAGAGCAAGAAAAATTAATCAGACACACAAGTTTCTTACAAAATAAACTGATATCTATGTTTTGTAAATAAGAAGAATGATCATCATTATTCCAACTGCAATATTTGAAAGATAATCTTTTTTGCTACTCTTTGTTTTATGCAGGATGAGACAAAATAGGAAAAATTCAGAAAAGCCCTGAGCATGAGCGCTCGTTCTTTGGTGTATAAATAAGAATATTACCTCAAACATTATATGGGATTTGAGATTGACACCAAATATATAAATGCAGAATCTCGCACATTCGGAATTATATTCTGAGGGTTATTCAGAAAATGAAATACAGTGGAACTTCCCTATAACGAACGTCTGTATAACGAATTTCGTACAAGACATTGCACCTTGAATCCAAATTCCAGGTCAAAAACATCCTCTGAAACGAAGTAAATTCCCCCTATAACGAAATGATCGAAGAACATCACTCTTTGGATGGTATTGGTAAGAAGGTATAAGGGTAGGTTTTTTCCGAAATTTTTCCGGACGTACGTAATAAATCCCGACCTTAAACTAAATCATTACGGCGGGCAGAGAGATCCTTCTGAAACAGTTTCAAATACATTTCTGTCTGTTTGGTTTCAATCTAACCATTACGCTAGTGCTCAAGTTTGAATGATAAACTTGAATTTATCAGTGAAGTCGACCACGACATTGCCGACTATAAAAAGAAATTTTCTGTTTAACGATATTTCTTTATAACGAAATTTTTTGCGGATTTAGCGCTTTCGTTGAAGGGAAGTTCCACTGTACTTATATAAAAAAGATTCTATGGTTCTGATGATGCGATCCTCATAAAATTTGGCATCAACATTCAGGATAACAATTTTCATTCTCAAAATAAATTTCACTTGAATCGGATATTTTGTTATCTATCTTTAACTATCAATATTCGAGTTGAATTTTCTATTGTTCTTTATACACTATGGCCACAAAATTTTGGTGGAACATTTAGTATATCGATCCTCATTCAGAAATAAAAATTCACTCGAATCGGATATCTTCCATATAAACATGAAGTTCCTTTTTTTCATATTCCAATTGAGTTTGCTATGGTTCTGTTCACACTATGGCCACTAAATTCTGCAAGGGGCTTGCATTTGGCCAACATTTCATTTCGGTTGGTTTCGTTTTTTTCTGACATATTGAGAACATAAATTTCGAATGGCCATATTTATGGAACACCCTTTACGATTAGGCTGGGACCTTAACCGTGGCATTTGGGCACTGGGCATTCATTGATGTGATAAAAGAAGATTTGGCAATCGATTGCCAAGGTATACACATATTTGTTAGTTCGAGTAGGTACTAGAGAAATATCAATATTAAGAATTCAATATCAAATCTAAATGTATCATCTGACAGCAGTGAATAATAACTCATGATGCATTCAAATGGGTGCATTAACAATAGTCTTGGATAATAGTATATTATGCAACGAGCGTATAATGATAGCTATTATTCGCAAGGTGAAGTTTAGGCAACGAGCCTTAAGAGAGTTTCCCAAATCACCTAGTGAATAACAACCTTTATTATTTACGCGAGGGCATACTTAACTTCATCCACGACTACTGAATATATTTCTTGAAGATTTTAACATTTTGCGACTGCGACAAGACTCTTCTATGACAAGCGTGGAAAAAGTCAAGTTGGCTCATTAGACATTTTTAGAGAACTGGTCATTTTATATTTTGTAATTAAAATAGCTTAAATTGATATAATGAAAGAAATTGGTAGTTGGAGTACTTAAGATCACTGAAGAAATACCAATTCAAAGAATATTATATCAAAGCAAAATCTATGAAGCATCTGACAGCAGTGAATTTTATCTCATTAATCACTTTTGATCAAAGGATATTATTTTGACCGAGCCCACAGACGTAAAAGATTAGATTATTATAGTACTCGTGGATAATAGTATATTATTCAATGATCGGTAATGCAGGTCAAAATACACGCAGATGAATTTTGCACCACGAGCCGTCAGGCGAGTGGTGTAATTCATCAAGTGTGTTTTGAGCATTACTGCGAATTGAATACTATACTTTATCCACGACTTCTTCAGTAAAATTCGAATTAATCTGCATTTAAAAAATTTTGAACAGTTGTCAAAGGCGTTAACAACATTTCGTCCAACCGTCAAACCTCTGCACTCTGTGGTCGAGAATTAAATCAGAGTCTCTAACTAATCAAATCAAGTACTTTCGCAACTTCGAAAATTTACGTTTTCCAAAAATAAATCTGGAATGAATCGCTAGAACGTTATCTTGATGGCTGAAATAGATTTCCGGATTGATCCTACTTTTTATTCATTTTTTTGTAAGCAATTTCATTTTTCCTAGGTATTTTTATTAGCGGGTGTTATGGGCGGGTGTTATCATAACACTCGCTTTTCGTTTCATAGACATGTCTCAGTTGTGTTATAGCTACTATTACACATAGAAATTAGTTTAATAATTGACATATTACTCTATAGGAGTGGATAGAAGTATTTATCCGTCCAAATTTTGAAAATCATAACGTTGCTTCCGTTATCCCAAGAAATATGGATTCTCATTCCATCTCCCAGAAATTTCGAGATATCTAGAATCATTGCCCTGCAAAAGACAAACCTCAACTCCTTACCAAACCTCCAACCCCCTTAACTCTCTGTCTGGACCCCCAAATCCGCCACAACTATCCCCAACAAAGTTTAGACATACCCTCTAATGAAGGAATTATGTTTCAGGTAACAAAGGAACAGCGCGGCTTGCAGACGCCAGATGGATCGCCTTGGCAGCTTTCACCTTACTCCACATCTACCGGACTACGAGCTGACTGTACCCGGAGTGAGTGAACGGTGACGTGCATTAGTTTCGGGTTACGAGACTGTACCTGGTAGGGGTAAATGCTGGTTTTAGATTCGGAAAATTAGGGTTAATTGGGCATCGGGCATATGGTCGATCGGGGTTGTCTTGGAAGTTTAAGACCGGTCGTTTTGGGGGTTTGGAATTGCCTTCGTTATAAAGGGTTTTCCAATAAGAGGTGTTATTTTCATATTCAAGGAAAAATGCCATTTTTAATATAAACGATCGGTTGTTTATCTCATTATAAAGAAGAAGCTATGCCGTTAATAGTGGAAAATAAGATCAAGCAAATGACCACCACGACCACGCTTACAGGACCATATCCTTTTAATGAATTTTTCCATAAGCAAATCGCAAAGTGGCTGCCCTATGTCCTCGATAGCCTCACGAATTTCATCTTTGAGGTCTTGAATCGACGTGGACCTTCTCTTTCAAGTGGCCTCAAAGGAAGATGTCGCAAGGTGTTAAATCACAAGATCTCGGTGGCCAATTGTGATCACCTCTTCGAGAGATACCACGGTCCGGAAACTTTTTCCGCAAAAGATCAATGGTTTCGTTGCCAGATCAAATACTAATTTCGGCCATAAAAACGTTTGTGGAATGTCTTATTCCAAAAAACCACGAGAAATGGACAAACCTGATTGTTCTTCAACACTTTCAGCTACAGCAGCAATATTCTTGGCTGTTCTTGAGCAACGTGCACTGGTTTTATTCTTCACATCACTAACTTGTCCCAGCAGCCCAAACTTTTCAACCAATTTCTTTATTGCGGTCCTATAAGGTGCTTCACGAGGACCCAAAATGTTCGAGTGTCACGAACCGTCTCTGCCAAATTTTCACCATTTTATAGTGAATTTTAATAATTGCAATGCTTTCTTGAAGCATGTATCGTTTCATTTCTATTAAAACGTAGTTTTTACTTGACAAATGTAAGAAAATAATAGCTTCGAACGTGACATTTACCGAAATAGCGGGCTATTCAAATTAACACCTCTTATTGGAAAACCCTTTATATGGTGGGACAGAAAAAGTTATGTTTTTAGTACAAAATGAGCATAAGATATGGAAACGATTTTTCAACCATTTCACTGTTGTACGCAATGAAAGTAGAGAATAATATAAATCGAATGAAATCAACAAATATTAAACTCGTACTTCGGAGCTGATCAAGTGGACGTTCAAATACATGCAAGGTGGTAATATCATCCAGAGCATCCATATACAGGATGTTACATAATAGTATATCACAACTTGAGAGGGTGAATCTTCATGTAATTTTGAGAAAAAAGTTTATTTAAACATGGGTCCGTAAAAGCTTCGTTACGGAGCTACAGGATGTTGAAAGTTAAAAAAAATTGGTTTTTTCTTCATAACTCCTGCAGTTTTTGAAATATTCAGTCCAAATTTGGAATGCGAGATATTTTCAATAATCTCCATCATTGTACGTTCTGAATCTTAGCTAGAATATACAGGTTGTTTTCTTTTCTGCAGCCATGTCTCCTTTTTCCCTTACAACCTTTTTTTCGGTACACCACTGGTCAACGTAGAATCAATTATTGATATCTTCGTTCGATTCAGAAAATTTTTCGACCCCTGTAATTTTTCGTATCTTTAACCGTTTCGAATAAAAACAATTATTGAACGATTGTATGTTATTCGCTGAATAAAAAAATAATAGAAATACTGGATAGGTATGCACAAAATTGGCTTTTATTTGGATAGCTCGTCATCTGAGACTCAACTTGAGTTTCAATATCAACATACATGAAATGCTCGAAAATTGCAAAGTCTCTGAAATGCCTATACTTCTTTCAAAATTTTACATACAAGACGAGAACCGATAATAACTCCTACCAGTGTTACACGTTTCAGACTGAAAATAACTAAATTTTGTACCTTAAATACGTAAATGAAGCCTCCTAATTTTCTATTTTCTGTATATAGCATTAAAAAGTTTATGTTTTCTCGCAGAAATTGGCTGAGATACACGTTTCTCTATACAGTGTGTTTGGTCATGACTTAGCGATAATTCAAAGGTTTTGGAGAAGCTTCCTCTTCAAATTAACTTCTTTATTTTAGTTGACCCTTCCTAATAACATCGATATATTTGGACATAAAGGTCCTACAGATGAAAAAGAAATGTTTTTTGAAATATTATACTACCGCCTTTTATTAGTGTGGAACAATATGAAAACATATAACTTAAAAATGTTATAAAAAAATTTAGTAAAAGAATGTACTGATTATCTTAGTAAATTCGCAATAGTACAAGAACTAGCACATTGAAGTATAATTTTGTCTCAATGAGCTAACACGCAAGGATATTAGTTACAAAACGATACCAACATAATTTCTGTAAGTAACATATTTAGAAAGTAATTGCTGTTCGAACATGGCCCTTATGAAAATTGATAAAATAAAAAATCTCAGTACCTACTGTACTTTCGATAATGATCAAACAAACAAATTAATCATAAAAATTGCTGAAAATAGCCGCTTCTGCTCTGTAGACAGGCAGTGGCCTTCATGATGACCTGTCTTGTGTCATTTGCTCGCCTAGTGATCATGTTCGAACAGCAATAACTCTCAAATTATGTAACTTACAGAAATGATGTAAAAGTTGTTTTGTAGCTAACATCCTTGCGTATTAAATCATTGAAAAAAAATATACATCAATGTGCTAATTGCCGATTTACTAAGAAAATCAGTACATATTTTTGCTAAAACTTTTTGAAGAATTTTTTATGGCGTTTTTTAGTTAAATGTTTATATTGTTATACTTCAATGAAAGGTGGTACTATCATCTTTCAAAAAACATTTTTTTCGCATCTGTAGGACCTTTATATCTAAAGAAATCGATATTATTTTGAAGGGTCAAGGAAAATAAAAAAGTAAATTCAAAATGGGGGCTACTCCAAAACTAAGGGGGTAAACTTCCAAATTTGGATGTTTGTGTCGATAATATTAGGTATATTTGATGACCTTAAATTATCGCTAAGTCCAAACACACTGTATATGTATAAATGATTTGGCCGAATTAATCATTGAAATAATTTCCAATGTAAGTACGAAGAAAATTCAATAAAGTATAACGATTGAGTTCATTATCTCAATATCTTGCTCATTCGACAAAATTCTGACTTCTCTGCCAATTTCTGGCAATTTTCCCATTATGAGAAGCTTGACGTGGAAAGAAACCACAAAATGAAGTTATTAGAGCTTAAACTAGTAAGTGAATAAATGTTTATTCTATTTGTGATTAAATCTATTCTATTGATGTTGATGAAGATAACTGATCATGATTTTATTCTAAGTTGGTTATTATTGTACATATGCATTGTCTCAATAAATGATGTTTTAATAATTCTTGTTTTCATATTCAAACTACCACGTCAAATGGAAGAAGAGTCACAATTTTTTCATCCCATAACTTTATTATTAGGGGTTGAAAATAACAACCCCATATGATTTTCCTTCAAAACTTGTTTTCGTGAAATATATTTCAAAAAAATGAAATTCTCCTATAGTTTCCCTTTCGAATCTTGAGTTAAAAGGTCTCTTGCAAAATTTACATACAGTCGGTTCTTTTCTCTGAAAAAATAAAGACTTACAAGCAGTTAAGATCGCTTTTCATTCCGTTTCATCGTATGTTCCATCGAATGAATATTCTAAGATATTGTTTATGCTCAAAATTGTTTTTTCAATTATGCTTATTAATTGAAAAAAGTTTCATTCGTGAAATTAAAATATTACGGATATATACTGATGGACAAAATTATCGCACCACCTAAAATTTCGTTAAATTTAAACAATTGATATCCTCCAAATCTTTAGTCGGATTTCAACGTTTTTTTCTTTCAATAGTAGCTCTGTTATTGTCGAATTCCTTCCATTAAGCAGAAGTCCAAAAAATGAAATCTTCATGTTGTACAGGGCGTTTAAATAATGTCATGTTTTATAGTCAAATTTTAACGTCTTCTGTGGGCAATGCCAGGTTGTTGATGTATATGAAAACAATAAAGCGTTGTAGCCTAGTATCTCTTGAGTATTTTGTTTTTTCGAAAGTCAATTTATCTTGAAGTCGTCCAGAGATATTCAACTTTTTATCAACTCTTGTATTTTATGCATTAGCCATGAATATCTTCGCAACCATTTGTCCGATTTGAATGTTTATTTTTAGTTGTAGCTCTTTTATCGGCGAAAATCATACTACAATGAGATGTTCAAAAAAAGAAATGCATCATGCTGTACAGGGCGTTCAAATTTCGGGTTTTTTTCATTACAGTTTAACGCATTCTGTGGGCAATACCAGATATATGAGGCTTCAAAAAACTATACAGTGATGTAGCCTGATGTTTCCTGAGTATTTGCTTTTTTAAAAAGCAATTTAACTTGTACCATTCCAGAGATATTCACATTTTTATAACATCTTGCATTTTTCTGTTTTTATCAATTTGTTTTCGTTTGTTTTTGTGTTGAAAGTTAGCTCTTATTTATTTTTCTTTGGTCGTTGTCTCCGTAGACTTATGGAAACGGACTCTCACGTTATAAGACCTGACCAAAGTAAAAAAAACCGCCTTTGAGTTGTCCGAAATGTTACAATTTCATCAAAAACTGAAAGAAGAAGACTCGATGAATATGGATTGAATACAAGACACCCCGCTAAAGGCTTTTTCACTTCACTGAAGACTTCAGAGTGAGCTTAAAATCATCCCATGGATGGGTATTCATCTGGAGAAGACAAAGCATTTCCTTGATTACTCGTATGGATCTTGTAGCGATCCGGGAAGGGGCAATAAATTCTGCGAAATACATAGGCGACAATTTTTTGCTGATAGACGATAATTCCATATCGTGAATACCTTAAAGAGGTTGGGATTCAACATCTACAGTGGCCGGCTTTTAGTCCTGACCTGAACGTAATCGAAAACGTTTGGGATCAGCTTAAACTACGTATTCACGTCGAATGAAAATAATATTAAAGCGAAGAAAAACTTTAGAAATTAAAAGAATTATTAATTTCGAATGAATTTTATTAATCAGAAAAAATTATGACAACTGTAAACCACAGTATCACTTGACTGAAAATATTCATTGTCAATATATTGTATGAAATGCAAGATGTTATAAAAATGTGAGTATCTCTGGAATGGTACAATATAAATTGCTTTTGAGAAAGCAAAATACTCAGGAAACATCAGGCTACATCACTGTATAGTTTTTAGAAGCCTAAGATATCTGGTATTGCCCACAAAAGGCGTTAAACTGTAATGAAAAAAAACCGGAAAATTTAAACGCCCTGTACAGCATGATGCATTCCTTTTTTTTCAACATCTCATTGTAGTATGATTTTCGCCATTAAAAGATCTACAACTAAAAAAAAACATCATTCAAATCGGACAAATGGTTGCGAAGATATTCATGGCTAATACATAAAATACAATAGTTGATAAAAAGTTGAATATCTCTGGACGACTTCAAGATAAATTGGTTTTTGAAAAAACAAAATACTCAAGAGATACTAGGCTACAACGCTTTATTGTTTTCATATACCTCAGCAACCTGGCATTGCCCACAGAAGACGTTAAAATTTGACTATAAAACATGACATTATTTAAACGCCCTGTACAACATGAAAATTTTATTTTTTGGACTTCTGTTTAATGGAGGGAATTCGACAATAACAGAGCTACTATTGAAAGAAAAAAACTCTGAAATCCGACTAAATATTGAGAAGATATCAATTGTTAAAATTCAACGAAATTTTAGGTGGTGCGCTAATTTAGTCCATCAGTTTAATTTTCTTCCGGAAATTAATGATTAATCCTTCAGAAAGATTTATAGAATATCTTTATCTCCTGTCATGTACATACAATTTCTAAGAATATTCATTCTAAGGAACACTTATACGATGAAATGGAATGAACAGTGATCATAACTGCTTGTAAGTTTTTATTTTTCCGAGAAAATCGCAAATCGAAAATCTATCTCACGAACACATTTTTCGAAAGAAAATAATAAGAGGTTGTTATTTTCAATCCCATAATAATAAACTCATGGGATCAAAAAAATTGTGTGAGAAACCGGAGTTCATCAAAGCTCTGGAACTGAAGGCAGTGTAGCAGTGGACCACAACCCTCTCAACAATCCACCATTATTGATTGATTTTATGGAAGGACATAGATCATACTTCGTTCCATCAAAATCTAGATACGTAAAATAATGAACGAAACACCCAATATTTCTAGAAATCACACACATTTTGCATCGATACAATCAACTCGAACTACAATCATATACATATAAATAACCCCATATTCCATCTAAAGTGGAGTACGAATCCCCATATATCTAAAATAATCGTTCGTTCAAGTATTCAAGGATTCAGATTGCGTCATAATGTTCAAGAACTCCAACCTTTTTTTGTGCAGGGCAATCGGAGGCTACAGATATCGCATTCAGAATTGCATATTCCGTGAAAACTGCAATTTCATCTGCATAAAATCAATAGCTGTTCCGCGCTTCGTCCTTTTGAGCATTAATAAAGTGATGGGGTTGCCAAGAAAAAAAAGAAAAAGAGGAAGATAATGGTCGATAGAGTTATTGTTTGAATAGTGGTTTACATTCTTTAGGATTTTGCTGGTTTGTTATGATCGATGGGAGTCCTCGAAGTAAAGTTATAGGCCAAGCAATAGAGATATTTCCTTGACAAAAATACTACCTGGAAGCCACCTGTGCTATTCCGAGCAGGACAGTCCGTAGTTTATTCCCACGTGTTTTCAACACGAAAATGCCATTTTTTTATTTGTTATTAACAAAAAAACAACAAAAATACGCGTTCTTTTTAGTTTTTTCGTTGCAAAATGAAAACTATTGATGCAGTGATAACGTTGCACTGGGATGAATTGTAGAGAATTACATTGTGAAGATAATGATGGGTCAAACGATCCGATCGAATAATTAAAACTGGAGAAAAGCGGAAAAAACCGAAAAATTGCGTCTTTTTTCTTTCAACTCATAACTCTGCCATTTTGCAATATTAAGAACTGAAACTTCACACGATAGTAGCTATTGACGTGCAATTCATGTGTGCCATGGATTCGGTCGGATAAATAGTTTTCACATAATTCCCATTTGAATTTTTTTGGACATATTTTCGCGGAGAGCTGGATGCGTTTGAGGTCGTCCGATTGAAATTAAAAAAATTGATTTGGAAAGAAGACGTGATCAGTAACAAAACGTCTATTCTGATTTTTCAATAACCCGCGTTTAAGTGTGTTAAAAACTAGTGAGAACAAGAGGGAAAACGACCGACCAAGCGAGAGTGGTCGAGTGGTGAGGGAATGAGCGAATCGAGGGGAAACGCCGCGGAAGCCAACGGTCGCCGAGTTTAAGAATTGTTGCGCGGAGAGCGCACCAAATTTTGTACACATATACGTTCCCTCGTTTCCCTCATGTTCTCACTAGTTTTTTAACACACTTAAACGCGTTTTATTGAAAAATTAGAATAGACGTTTTGTTACTGATCGCGTCTTCTTTCCAAATCAATTTTTTCAATTTCAATCGGATGACCTCAAACGCATCCAGCTCTCCGCGAAAATATGTCCAACAAAAATTCAAATGGGAATTATGTGAAAACTATTTATCCGACCGAATCCAATTTTGGCACACATGAAAAGAAGAAACACGAAATTTTCCGGTTTTTCCGCTTTTCTCCAGTTTCAATTATTCGATCGGATCGTTTGACCCACCATTCTCTTCACAATGTAATTCTCTACAATTCATCCCATTGCAACGTTATCACTGCATCAATAGTTTCCATTTTGCAACGAAAAACTAAAAAGAACGCGTGTTTTTGTTGTTTTTTGTTAATGACAAATAAAAAAAATGGCATTTTCGTGTTGAAAACATGGTGGGAATAAACTACGGACTGTCCTGCTCGGAATGGCACAGGTGGCTTCCAGGTAGTATTTTTGTCAAGAAAATATCTCTATTGCTTGGCCTAGTAGTCTTAGCTTTTTGTCCGCTTGATCGTAAGAGAACAGCGTGCTATTTTATGTCTATTTTGTGTGGTCTCAAACAAATCGGTTCGATAATTCTCAAACGGATGAAGTTAGGGCTTTGAAATTTGAGGATAGGTTTGAGTCCAAAATGCCGCAGTTGAGTTCATCAAGAGGTCAAATCAGTTCAGTGGTTTCAAAGTATAGTCATTTGAAATTTTTGAGCGCTCGATCTACTTAAACGAGTGCTATATCGTTTTGACGAAATGTCTGTAATATTCTATATTTGAGCGGAAATGGTTTCAAAGGATAGGGTTCTACTCCCTGATGACGAATTTGTGGTCAAATTCAATTCTGTCCATGGGACCACTCGGCTGTCCATTAGCACAACAACCAGAGCTGTGCCGAGCACTGAAGAAAAGAGCTTCGAGCACAAAGCACTAAGCCCTATTGAAAAGTGCTTCGGAATCTCGAGCACTAAGCCCTTATTTTTTGAAGAATGCTCGCGATTACTAAGCACTTTTGGAAAGTAATTCGTTTACACGAGCACCGAGCACTAAGCACTTTTCAAAATCATACTTAATATTTTCCATCCAAATATCTCTTAGTTTAGAATTTGGATTTTTCTTTTAAATGTTTTCGTGTCTTTAAATGGACATAATTGAAATTGACAACAGGTTTTTTTCAGCGAGTCGTTTTATAGATATTTAATCAACTAGGTTAATGGTCAAGATATTTTAAAGCGTTCGCTCCGCTCACGCATTAATAGTTCGAGACCATTAGTCGCTAGATTAACTGGGTTGATTACAAGATTTTTCCGACGACATCAATATGAATTGTTTATAAATTCTTGATTGAAATAACCTCCTATTTTCTACAAGACATACATTTGACATAATATAAATTTCTGTTACTGTTGAGTTCTGACATTATTCTATCGCTTCTGAATGCTTTATGTTCGTTTGTTCATGGAAATAGCACACTGAAACAGCATCAATTGAACATTAAAATTGGTCATTTATACTCAATTTTGTACATATTAAAATAACCTTCTAGGTCGACTTAAATAATAATTTTTGATAAATTCCGGATCTATACAGACAGGTTACCATGAAGACATACCAAACAAAGTTATAGAGAAAGAGTGACGTCTTGTCAACAATTAGATGGAAATATTTCTTATGGTTTTCTGAGCTCTATATGGCATTCATTCAGTTAACAAACTGTAATTAAAATATTCGCCAATAAATTACTTGAAATCATGATAAGAGATACCTGAATCGTATGTTGAAAAAAAGGTCGCATTGCTCCATAGAGCTTTCCTGAACAAATTCCGCCATAACATCATAACTATCTGTTTTTCTTGTCTAAATAATGAAAACGTCAAAACCACAAAGTCCATAACATAGAGATAGAATAGTATAGAGTTGCTATCGATGAAATGAAAGTGGTATCAGATCCGCCATATTACTGCTATACGTCGAATTTTGACAATCATTGAATTTTTTCTAAAAATAGTGATTTTTGTACCTTTTTTAAGTTAAATTGAGAATTCTTGTGCTTAATAAACAATAATAAAATGGTATCGTGTGCTGTATGGCTTTCTACAAGCAGAGAAGGGACAGATAAGAAGAAAATTAGAGGAAAAACCTATCACAGGTAGGGATGAGTACTGAACAGATCCGCATTCGAAATTTTTGCTAGTATGTCTTGGTAATCTGATATCTTTTTATATGTGCATATTATCGCCTGAAGAAAAATTGTTTATTTTATATTCAATTGACCTTATTTGAACAGGATTCCTAAAGACCCAACACTTCGTATTTTTTGGTGAAATTCGTAAACAGAAAAAACTGGCAACTTAATTCAACCTGAACTTTCAGCCATATTGGTCGTATATAAGCCCCGCCCAGTGGTTCCATTTTTCCTTACACAATTGTATGTCATAGCGTCTTTTCTCTATTCTATCTCTATGGTCCATAACATGGTTTTTTCAACACCAGTGTTTGTAATGCAAGAAAAAATGAACAAATTTTTTATGTATAGAAGTGAAACGAAAAAATATTTTAGTTCTTGTCTATTTTAAGCACGCCAAAGTCTGTCATTTCCATGTTCCAACAAGTCTATGAAGGGCTCTTGCTTGGTAATTCCTGAAAGTGCTTGGAAGCACTTCGGTGTTTGGGAGCACTTTTCGAATTACTAAGCACTAAGCCGAAAAATTCGCGAAGCACCAAGCACTAAGCACTGGTTCAATTAAGTGCTCGCGAGCACAGTGCTTACGAGCACAAAAGTGCTTCGAGTGCTTTCACAAGCACTAAGCACAAGGCTTCGGCACAGCTCTGACAACAACTGTCGAAGGGAATGTCCTAGAGACTTGAAATTTTCAGGGTGAGTTCGGTTCCTAAATGCCTCAGTTGGGTTTGTTAACCAGCCAAATCGTACAGGGTTTTCATAAAATATGGCCATTCAAAATTTTTGTTCCTCAATATCTCAGACAAAACGAAACCTATCGAAATTAAATGTTGTCGCTATATGGAAGATGCTCATAATAAGCTTCATGAAAAATTTTGTGGCCATGATGTGAACAGAACCATAAAAAAATCGATTGGAATATTTAAAGAAGAAACTTCATATTTCCATAAAAATATCAGATTCAGATGAAATTTTTTTTATATTATTATATATTTTTTGTGAATGAAGACTAATATACTGAATCTTCACGCGAAATTTGGTAGCCATAGTGTCAACAGAAAAAAAAAATTCTATTGAAATATTGAAAAAAAGAATCCCTAAATTTCCATAATAGGATAACCGATTCATGTGAAATTTATTTTGTAAATCAAAATTGATATACTGAATGTTCATGCAAAATTTCAAGAGGATCGCATCATCAGAACCATAGATGATTGATTTTTGTAATTATTAATTTTTATAAATGAAATTCTTTGAATAATTCCAGAATATGATTCCGATTGTGCTGAGATTCTGCATTGATATATTTAGTATCAATATAAATCTCCATATAAAATTCTGAGGTAGTAGTTTTATTGCTCCAACAAAGAACAAGCGCTCAAAAGCTCCTGCTCAGAGCTTTCTTGAATTTTTTGTTATATTTTCCCGCTGTTAGCCTAGATATTCCTACAAATAGTTTTAAGTTTCAATTTTGTTAAATGGCGAGAGAGGGTCTTTTCTACTGAGGTGTTTCCCTGATCTCTGGTATCGGTTGCAGACTAGTTTTGCACCCACCTCAGCTAGGGACTTTATTTTTTCATGTTTGTATTTTGTTCGCTCTCACTTCAAAAGAATATATACAGGGTGTCCCGGAAAATATGGGAAATCTCTCGGATTCAGATAGAACATAAAAATGAATATGACAAGTTTCTATGATTTTTTTTTTCTTAGCGACCCTCCCTACGATGATACGACCTCCTAAATGACGCTTCTGGAAATCTATTTTAGTGGAATAAGTTTCAAACTACTCGATATGATTCGATGAAAATTTTATATTATCAATAGTATTGGACCTCTTAAATCACCGCACTCAAATTTCAATTAGCTTGTTCAGTTTACCAGGGGCGGATTGGGTTATACATTTCAATGCTTGCATTTTTAACACCCTGTATGATAAGGTGCTAAAAATAGTGATTTTTGTACCTTTTTTGAGTTAAATTGAGAATTCTTGTGCTTAATAAACAATAATAAAATGGTATCGTGTGCTGTATGGCTTTCTACAAGCAGAGAAGGGACAGATAAGAAGAAAATTAGAGGAAAAACCTATCACAGGTAGGGATGAGTACTGAACAGATCCGCATTCGAAATTTTTGCTAGTATGTCTTGGTAATCTGATATCTTTTTATATGTGCATATTATCGCCTGAAGAAAAATTGTTTATTTTATATTCAATTGACCTTATTTGAACAGGATTCCTAAAGACCCAACACTTCGTATTTTTTGGTGAAATTCGTAAACAGAAAAAACTGGCAACTTAATTCAACCCTGAACTTTCAGCCATATTGGTCGTATATAAGCCCCGCCCAGTGGTTCCATTTTTCCTTACACAATTGTATGTCATAGCGTCTTTTCTCTATTCTATCTCTATGGTCCAAACATGGTTTTTTCAACACCAGTGTTTGTAATGCAAGAAAAAAATGAACAATTTTTTATGTATAGAAGTGAAACGAAAAAAATATTTTAGTTCTTTGTCTATTTTAAGCACGCCAAAGTCTGTCATTTCCATGTTCCAACAAGTCTATGAAGGGCTCTTGCTTGGTAATTCCTGAAAGTGCTTGGAAGCACTTCGGTGTTTGGGAGCACTTTTTCGAATTACTAAGCACTAAGCCGAAAAATTCGCGAAGCACCAAGCACTAAGCACTGGTTCAATTAAGTGCTCGCGAGCACAGTGCTTACGAGCACAAAAGTGCTTCGAGTGCTTTCACAAGCACTAAGCACAAGGCTTCGGCACAGCTCTGACAACAACTGTCGAAGGGAATGTCCTAGAGACTTGAAATTTTCAGGGTGAGTTCGGTTCCTAAATGCCTCAGTTGGGTTTGTTAACCAGCCAATCGTACAGGGTTTTCCATAAAATATGGCCATTCAAAATTTTTGTTCCTCAATATCTCAGACAAACGAAACCCATCGAAATTAAATGTTGTCGCTATATGGAAGATGCTCATAATAAGCTTCATGAAAAATTTTGTGGCCATGATGTGAACAGAACCATAAAAAAATCGATTGGAATATTTAAAAAGAAGAAACTTCATATTTCCATAAAAATATCAGATTCAGATGAAATTTTTTTTATATTATTATATATTTTTTGTGAATGAAGACTAATATACTGAATCTTCACGCGAAATTTGGTAGCCATAGTGTCAACAGAAAAAAAAAATTCTATTGAAATATTGAAAAAAAGAATCCCTAAATTTCCATAATAGGATAACCGATTCATGTGAAATTTATTTTGTAAATCAAAATTGATATACTGAATGTTCATGCAAAATTTCAAGAGGATCGCATCATCAGAACCATAGATGATTGATTTTTGTAATTATTAATTTTTATAAATGAAATTCTTTGAATAATTTCCAGAATATGATTCCGATTGTGCTGAGATTCTGCATTGATATATTTAGTATCAATATAAATCTCCATATAAAATTCTGAGGTAGTAGTTTTATTGCTCCAACAAAGAACAAGCGCTCAAAAGCTCCTGCTCAGAGCTTTTCTTGAATTTTTTATTATATTTTCAATATTTCGGAAAATTCAGATTTCATTAATTCGAAATTTTGTATTTAGAAGGAGGATAATATCTCGCAAAATCTTACAAATTTTAAAAGAATAGAAGAGCTATTAGGAGATTTTGGAAAAATATATTTTCTGCTCGATGTGAACCGACAAATTTCTGGTCAGTCGGTAACTGTAACTCAAAATGAGTTACTTATACACTTGTTACAGACTGATTAGCAGGCTCCATGGATCACAAGCAGAAAGAACTGAACACATAGTATGCAAGTGTCCATAGTTAAAAAATTCCATATAATTTTTTTTTTATTAGGAGATTGTCGGTTTATCAACACCATTGACGATCTCCTTAGGTTTCCATGAATGAGTTCGATTGATAACAAAAGATCTTCATGGTCACAGTTCCCGCTGTTAGCCTAGATATTCCTACAAATAGTTTTAAGTTTCAATTTTGTTAAAATGGCGAGAGAGGGTCTTTTCTACTGAGGTGTTTCCCTGATCTCTGGTATCGGTTGCAGACTAGTTTTGCACCCACCTCAGCTAGGGACTTTATTTTTTCATGTTTGTATTTTGTTCGCTCTCACTTCAAAAGAATATATACAGGGTGTCCCGGAAAATATGGGAAATCTCTCGGATTCAGATAGAACATAAAAATGAATATGACAAGTTTCTATGATTTTTTTTTTCTTAGCGACCCTCCCTACGATGATACGACCTCCTAAATGACGCTTCTGGAAATCTATTTTAGTGGAATAAGTTTCAAACTACTCGATATGATTCGATGAAAATTTTATATTATCAATAGTATTGGACCTCTTAAATCACCGCACTCAAATTTCAATTAGCTTGTTCAGTTTACCAGGGGCGGATTGGGTTATACATTTCAATGCTTGCATTTTAACACCCTGTATGATAAGGTGCTAAAAACAAATTGGATACCTTGAACATTAAGCTAAAGAAAAGATACTCTTGTTAAGTGTCGATAAAATGAACCGTTTTCGAAAAAAAAATAATGAAAGAAGTAAGTTATTGAAATTTATTCCACTAAATGAATTTCCAGTGGCGTCATTTAGGAGGTCGTATCTTTGTAGGGAGGACCCCAAGGAAAAAAATTATGGGATTTATCATCTTATTTTTTCATGTTCTATCTGAATCCGAGAGATTTCCCACATTTTCCGGGACATCCTGTATATATAGCCCAGGAACAACCGTTCTCAGGAAATTCAAATTCAAATTATCGCTATCCCAATAAGTAAAAGCGCTCAAAAGTTGCCTTGATGTCAGAGTTTTTTCTTCTAGTTTCAAGTTCTCCTTTGAGAAGTTATCTCGACTGTGACTCAAATCTGAAAATCGGTGCTTTTCAAATTTGTCTGTAAACGAGTAGCTAAGGAGTACTTCAACTCCGTAAATTGCCAGGTTATATTTGCTTGACGAGTTCCTAACCATTTAAATTATCCATACGGTTTTCCCATTTCAAACGAAATATGGAGTTATTGTACGTATAATTAGTACTCAGGCAGTTATGTCGATAGGATATATTATGCAGGATTTAGGAACACCCTAATGAGAAATGCAGGCCATAAAGTTCACTGATATACATACACGAAATTCATTTATATGAATAATTCGGTTTATTATCTACATTATTAGATAAAATTGGTTCATTTTCATGGATGTTTATTGCACTCATATAAATCAATTCGATTTGTATGAATTGTGAAACGAGCTTATGATAATGATACTTTCCAAAATCGTGTTACCCTTCTACCTTATACAGGGTGTACCCGAGATTTCTTTCAATGTATATAGGATATAAAATTAGCTAAGCCAGTGTGGAAAAAGTCAAGTTAACGCATGAGAAATATTGGAGACCTTGTCATCGTATATTTGGTAATGAAAATGGTTTTAACTGATGTAATAAAAGTAGATTGGGCCCTCAATTGACAAGGTATACACATATTTGTTATTTGGGGTACTTTGGAATACTGAATAAATATCAATTCAAAGAATATAATATTGAGGCAGAATCTATGACGCATCTGACAACAGTGAATAATAACTGATTATTTACTAGTGGTATTATTATGGCAGAGCAAAAGACATGTAATGGGTGAATTATACAATAGTCGTGGATAAAGTAATTTGTGGGTTTGATTGAGCCTATATTAAAAAAATTCAACGCCAATTAAGTGTTCGAAATATAACAAATTTTTAGAAAACTTTTTGGGTTTTCACTTCCAGTTTCTGACACAGAAATAATTAAACATTTTCCAATTAAGATAAAATGCTTCTGCGTAAATCTTCTCACTAATTTGTCAGGAGCAAATTGGTTTTGACAATTGTTGTTAACAGTAAAACTTAGGGAAGGAAATAAATGAAAAGGATTATGTTACGTTTCCGTGTCTATATCAGATACCTTCTCCAGACAAACTTGTAAAATCATCGGAATTGTGTATTTTTTCGTTTGCAGTCTAATTTAGGTACATTGAAAGTTGTCAACACATAGAGATGTTGATTCATTTAATTTTGGAATTTCCTGATATCATTTCTTTCTTCAATAAATCAATCCAAATTCGATCTATTCCAACAGAACAATTAGCCAAATTATCTACTTCATCTAACAAAATACATTGCTTAATTATCCTTTTATAATAATCAGGTTACGTCATCAGGATTTTTATGTTGTTCCAGTTCATCATATGATCTCCGCTATTTGAACATACATGTTCAGCGATTTACAATCTTGCAATGTCTCTATTTTTGATTTTCTTATGTTCGCGTTTTCTTATCTCTAAAAGGTCTTGATGTCTCTCATGTATAAGATTTTCCACATATAGGGTTTTCCTTTTAAGTTGGCCTATTAGACGTTTTAGGAGAACTAGTGAATATTCGTTCTGAAATTTTAGATGCAGCCTTGAGGGTGAAGGAACTCTTCGCCTAAAATATTTTCAAGTCGACAGTGTTGCCACGTCTATCTCAAATGCATATCTACTTTCTTATTTCAAATGGAACTACCTATATTTCATTCATGTATCGATTCAATACAAAATTCGCAGTATAACCCACTGAAAAAATTCCTCTGCTATGCACTGTTGCCAAGTTATTCACAAATTCCTGAAACTTTTGACATTTGCATTGCCAGTTTGGAATTGCAATATCTCGATTATTTTTTATGCGAACGGAACCAAACTCAGCATTCTCATAGTAAAGACTCCATGCATTCATGTGGTATATTCAGTATTTTGATACATCGTAAGGTTTTTCGAAGATATTGCTCCGAAAATGGTAAAACTCAAAATTGAAATATTTTGAAATGAATGGCAGTCTCCTCTTAAACTGATTATTTATTTTAGATAGTTTTCGAATGAGATGAAAAATACTGAAATTTTTCAGTATTTATAGTTCATGATCTATGGTCCTGTTTACGATGAAATGGTTCTATGATTATGGCATGAATTGTTGAAGTAGATTCTATGGTTCAAATCATAAAAAAGTATTCGATGATCATTGATGTCATAGAAAAAAGTTTTCCCATATTATGTAGGACCTTTTACAATCGTTATTCACATTTGGCAAGAATGACTTGAAAGAAATTCCGAAAATTGTTTAGGCTTTCTGTAATTCTGGCCTTATATTCACTAATTATTTATTTTGGGCAGTTTTCAAATGAGATGAAAAATACTGAAATTTTTCAGTATTTATAGTCATGTTCAATGACTAATGCTGTGTGATTATAAAGTGAATTATCGCAATGAATCATATTGTTGAGGTCATGAACATGGGGCCAGGATTACAGAAAACCTAAACAATTTTGGAATTTCTTTCCAGTCATTCGTGCTAAATGTGAATAACGATTGTTAAAGGTTCTACAGGTCCTTTAAATAATTTATTGGCATTCTCCGTGAATTGTGAAACAACCCGAATAGTGTTTGAATAATATGGGTAAACTTTTTTCTATGACATCCATGATTATCGAATACTTTTTATGATTTCAACCATAGAATCTACTTCAACAATTCACGCCATAATCATAGAACCATTTCATCGTAAACGGGACCATAGACCATGAACTATAAATACTGAAAAATTTCAGTATTTTTTCATCTCATTCGAAAACTATCCAAAATAAATAGTTAGTGTAAAAGGAGACTGCCATTCATTTTTCATTTCGAATCGAATGCTGTAAAATAAAAATGGGGTTGCCATTTGAAAATCTCGAAATATTTCAATTTTGAGTTTCACATTTTCGGAGCAATATCTTCGAAAAACCTTACGATGTATCAAAATACTGAATATACCACATGAATGCATGGAGTCTTTATTATGAGACTGCTGAGTTTGGTTCCGTTCGCATAAAAATTATCGAGATATCGCATTTCCAAACTGGCAATGCAAATGTCAAAAGTTTTAGGAATTTGTGAATAACTTGGCAACAGTGCATAGCAGAGAAATTTTTTTAAGTGGGTTATACTGCGAATTTGGTATTGAATCGATACATAAATGAAAATATAGGTAGTTCCATTTGAAATAAGAAAGTAGATATGCGTTTGAGATAGACGTGGCAATACTGCCTACTTGAAAATATTTTAGGCGGAGAGTTCCTTCACCCTCAAGGCTGCATCTAAAATTTCAGAACGAAATATTCACTAGTTCTCCTAAAACGTCTGATAGGCCAACTTTAAAGGAAAACCTGTATATAGGGAATATTGTAAACCCAATTTTTGATATTCGTATCTCATTCATTGTTTCGTTCTGGTTAAAATGGATCTCATATCATTTTGTATTTTGAAAACAGTTTTTATGTTGAATTTGGACCATCCTTCTTATTTTTCCTGAAAGGCAGGAATATAAGGAATGTCGTTCAACAAATTTTGTTGTTCTTAACGGTTTTTTGTTTGTACGAGATCATCATTAAAATTTGATTAGATATTTTTCGTTCTGAATTCGAAACTGTTCTTTTTATAAAATTTGGTGGATATTGATTATCTAGTTGAAACTTTTTAAGGCAATTTCATTACTTCTAGTTCCAATCTATAAAACAAATTTTCTCAAAGGGATATAAAAGTAAGTCACAGCTTGTCCTAAAAGCTCCGAATAATAATAGCAAAAGTAGAAAAAATAAGACCTAAAACACCTAGTGAGCAGCTTTTATATCAATGGTCGAAAATACCATCAGTCAATTATTTATAGATCTCAAAAATATCTGGCTCCAATAATGAATTCCTTATAGATCAACAAATTCGATCTCTATATTCCCTGATGCGCTTCTCCACTCGAAAATTTGTATCAAATCATCTATTTCTAAGCTGTTTTTATCTCTGAACCCTGGGATATCTCAGGCTCATAGAATTTCATGAAAAGTGGAATCGAACTGCCACTGTGAGCCCCTCAAAACTCCATTTAATAGATTCAACAGGCAATAAAAACTTTTATGGCTTCCTCCTGGTCTTCGTGGAGATCAACTATGTAATTTATTCAGACGAACACCGTTCTATAACAAAATAGGCCACCCTAAAGTTTCTCCTAAATTTGTCTCGATGGAAGAGCAATTGTTGAAACTTCATAAAACTTTAACAATGCTGTTTGTCTAGTTGAGAAAACGTGTCACATGTTCACTTTGAGTGGGTAATGCTAGATGGAAACTCGGGAAGAGTGAGGGTGAAAAAGTCAGTGGAATTTGGAAGGGATAGTTTTAAATTCGCTTTTCATGTTACTGTCACTGCTCCATTTTGAACTTGTTGGTTGTTTTAGTGGCGCAAACTGGTAAGTTTGGTTGGATCATGAATTATTAGGGTTCAGGCAATTGAGCGATATAAAAGTTATTGTGATGAAGTTTTGTTGGAATACAGGGTGTTACATGATAGTATGTCAGAACTTAAGGGAGTGAATCTACATGTAATTTGAAGAAAAAAATGTTATTAACATGGGTCCGTGAAAGCTTCGTTACGGAGCTACAGGGTGTTGAAATTCCAGAAAAAATATTGGATTTTTCTTCATAACTCCTGCAGTTTTCGAGATATGCGGTCCAAATTTGGAATGCGAGCTATTTTCAACAGTCTCCATCATTGCACGTCCTGAATTTCAACTAGAATTTTGTAGCCTATAATTTACACTTATGCCTGTCGGCTGCTCAGTTGATACGTGAGGGTGTGAGCATAAATATTTGAATTAAACTTGACAAATAGAATAAGAAAGTTGGGCGCCAGGTTTACCGAAGTAAACCGAAAGGTATAAAATACAAGTTGAAGGAGTTATAATATGTCTTGCTTAGCGGTAAAAAAAATAATATTAAAATTTAACAGATTTATTAATTTATTAAAACAAAATACAAGTTTTGGATTTGCTGAAGGCGTTGGAAATCAGAACATTTACAAAAAAAAAATGAGAAATTCCTGTGATCTCTATGAATTTGAATTTATAGTAATCAGTGCTCCAGACAGAATTTGGATGAAAAATATCGAAATATAAATTTTGACAACCTCACGTGCAACTCGTAGGTGATTCCTTTTGGAAGTAGACCTCTGACCTCCAGGCAAATTTGGAAAAATAACGTTGACTTCAACAAAAGGTAGACTTTGGATCAGATGCTTATTGCTCAAAGATATGTCAGATGTAGGTAGTTCCAGATAAACTTCTGTGGCTGTGTATTCTGAAGAATATTGATGGTGGTGTAGTATTCAGTTCACTTCAGGCACAGGAAAGCAGTTGGAATAGCCTCAGTTATAATTTCCAGTTCCAGAACCTTCTTCTGACGCATGCTTGCGCATGCGTAGAGAAAAACAGGAATTAATTTAGAACAAAGAAAATTTAGAAAAATATGTTCTGATGAAAATTGTGGAAGCAGAAGAAATATATTTATGTGACAATTCTAAAGAAAAATTGTCAATTGTAATTCTTAAAATTAGCTACATATTTAACAAACAAAACTTTCCGGAAAGAAAGAAGAAATATATGATAAGATCAACAATTCAATTATTTAATTTAGGTATAAAATGATCCGAAAAAAATTATTTTAAGAGAAAATTCAGGCAGTGAAATGATATTAGATTGATATGAATAGTAATAAAACAGCATGAAAGAACACAAACTTCCTGGTAGCGTGTTAGCGAGTATCAAAAAAATTTTCAGAACACACTGATGATGTGCCGAGAAAAAAAAAATAAGAGGTAAACACTAATATAGAAATATTAGAATTAGATATATAAAATGCAATAAATGAAAATAAAGATATGTATCAAGATATTGTAATAGTTATATACTCAGCCAATATTCCACAAAAAATCTACACTTTCCACCTGTTTCCAAATAAGCAAGCAATTTTAACAATATATCTCTCTAAGCGAAAATCTAAGAATAATGAATTCGTACAAACGAATATCTCTCATCCCGGAAAAAACATCGCGAATTCCAAACCGGTTCGTCTGATGCGTACCAGAACGAGTATCAGTGGCGCTTCATAAATTCGGGCTGAGGAAAGCAATATGGGGAGGACGACTTAATCGTTACAATCAACAGGGTGTTTTTTTTCCAGAGCTATGTCTCCTTTTTCAAACTTTTTCGCGGTATGTCACTGATCCGCGTGAAATCAATTCATGAATTATCTTTGTTCAATTCAAAAACTTTTTGACTTTTGTAGTTTTTCTAACCGTTTTTGAGTAAAAATTATTGAACGATTGTTTGTTATTCGATGAATAAAAAAAATAATAGAGAAACTCGATAGCTATGCCAAAAATTTGCTTTTATGTTGATAGCTCGTCATCTGAGACTCAACTTAAGCTTATTCAATGAATTTTACTCGAAAACGGTTGAAGATACGAAAAAATTACGAGAGTCAATCAAGTTTCTGAATTGCACGAAGATATAAAAAATTTTACGCTGACCAGTGACGTACCACAAAAAAGTTTGAGAGGGAGACATGGCTCCGAAAAAGAAAACATCCTGTAGATTCTCGTTAAGATTCAGGACGTGCAATGATGGAAACTGTTGAAAATAGCTCGCATTCCAAATTTGGACTAAATATCTCAAAAACTGCAGGAGTTATAAGGAAAACCCAATTTTTTTTAGGAAATTTCAACACCCCGTAGCTCCGTAACGAAGCTTTTGCGGATCCATGTTTATATGGACTTTTCTTCTTGAAATTATTCATAAAGAATCTAGAATGTACTCAAGAAAAGAAACTACCACTTTTTCAATCTAACATAAAAAATATCTAAATTCATTTCATGAATAAAACCCGTCTCAAAAATTGCTATTCCATTAACATCACCTCAGTATTTCTTTCCAAAGGATCATATGAGAATTCTCCTCTTTTCGAATAACAGCAAACATTTAATAAATAACGCTTGCGAAATAAATAGAATTGCTGGAAAACGTATCAAAAAGGCAATTTAAGCCTGCAAGATTGGCCTCTGTTATCTCTGCAAAGTGCATAATAATTTCAACAGCTTTATCAATATCCAATACATAATTAAACAATCACATAGAAATCTTCAGCAATTGAAATGTAATCAAAAAAAGAAGCTACCTCTTCTTCAATCTAACACAAAGAATATCTAAATTAATTTCATGAATAAAACCCGTCTCAAAATTGCTATTCCATTAACATCACCTCAGTATTCATTTCCAAAGGATCATACGAGAATTCCTCTTTTCGAATAACAGCAAACATTTAATAAATAACGCTTGCGAAATAAATAGAATTGCAGGAGAACGTAATCAAAAGGCAATTTGAGCCTGCAAGATTGGCCTCTGTTAACTCTGCAAAGTGCATAGTAATTTCAACAGCTTTATCAATATCCAATACATAATTAAACATCACATAGAAATCTTCAGCAATTTGAAATGTACTCAAGAAAAGAAACTACCTCTTCTTCAATCGAACATAAAGAATATCTAAATTCATTTCATGAATAAAATCCGTCTCAAAAATTGCCATTCCATTAACATCACCCCAGTATTCCTTTCCAAAGGATCATATGAGAATTCTCCTTTTTTCGAATAACAGCAAATATTTAATAAATAACGTTTGCGAAATAAATAGAATTGCAGGGAAACGTATCAAAAAGGCAATTTAAGCCTGCAAGATTGGCCTCTGTTATCTCTGCAAAGTGCATAATAATTTCAACAGCTTCATCAATATCCAATACATTATTAAACAATCACATAGAAATCTTCAGCAATTTGAAATGTACTCAAGAAAAGAAACTACCTCTTCTTCAATCGAACATAAAGAATATCTAAATTCATTTCATGAATAAATCCGTCTCAAAAATTGCCATTCCATTAACATCACCTCAGTATTCCTTTCCAAAGGATCATATGAGAATTCTCCTTTTTTCGAATAACAGCAAATATTTAATAAATAACGTTTGCGAAATAAATAGAATTGCAGGGAAACGTATCAAAAAGGCAATTTAAGCCTGCAAGATTGGCCTCTGTTATCTCTGCAAAGTGCATAATAATTTCAACAGCTTTATCAATATCCAATACATAATTAAACAATCACATAGAAATCTTCAGCAATTTGAAATGTACTCAAGAAAAGAAACTACCTCTTCTTCAATCTAACACAAAGAATATCTAAATTCATTTCATGAATAAAACCCGTCTCAAAAATTGCTATTCCATTAACATCACCTCAGTATTCCTTTCCAAAGGATCATATGAGAATTCTCCTTTTTTCGAATAACAGCAAACATTTAATAAATAACGCTTGCGAAATAAATAGAATTGCAGGGAAACGTATCAAAAAGGCAATTTAAGCCTGCAAGAGTGGCCTCTGTTATGTCTACAAAGTATAGTATGATTGCCAACGTGACCTGGCCACAAAGAGATGGGAAACTAGCGAAGCCTTTTCCTGTGCGAACCGAAGAATCCTTGTTTCTCACGAAACGTGCACTGTTTTCCAGAAACCTCTTTGCAATCTATTTCCCATTCTCCTGCTTTTCGTATGATCGAGACCCTGTGATTCGAGTTATGCCTGAGTTAATGAATGTTAGAAACGTATGAGCAAGGTGACATTTTTTAAGGCTGAATAGTATATTATGCAACGAGCGTATAATGATAGCTATTATTCGCGAGGTGAAGTTGTTATTCACCGAGTGAATAACAGCCATTATACTAAAGTAGGATACTATACTTTATCCACGACTACTGAATATGTTTCTTGAAGATTTTAACATTTGGCGACCGCGACAAGACCCTTCTTTGACAAGCGTGGAAAAAGCCAAGTTGACACATGAGAAATTTTTGGAAAACTGTTCAATGTATATTTTGTCATAAAAAGCATTAGTTGATTTAATGAAAGTAGATTTGGACCTCGATTGACAAGGTATGTCCATATTTGTCAGTTGGAGTACTTTAGAATACTGAAGAAATACTTATACAACGAGTATTATATCAAAGCTAAATGTATGAAGCTTCTGACAGCAGTGAACTCTAATCTCATTTTTTCCTTGTGAGTAATGGGTATTATTAAGGCTGAGCGCAGTAAAGTATAGTATTCTAGTCAAGTATAATGGCTATTGTTCACTTGGTGATTTAGGCCACTAGCCTGTGGCTTGTAGCCTAAACTTCACCTTGTGAATAAAAGCAATCATTATACATAATCACATAATTTTCCAGTCAGCAGTCCCACCATAACCCAAAGCTCAGCTCACGACAGCTTCATCAGTTTTCTGGTATGAGTAGGTAAAATCATCACGAATTTTTTGGCCTGAGTAAGTCCAGGGCTATTTCTCCAGAGGGTTATTCAATTTTTTCATTGCTGGACTGCTGCCTTTATGGGCCTTTTCCAATCCCACTGAAGGCTCAGGTCCAGAAGATTCATTTTTTCAAGTTCATTAAAAACTAATTATGTGACTGTAGTGTGAGGAACACAATGGATTTTCATATTATTTATAACCCCTTCGTGATTTTTCATTTTCTCTGGACCTATTGTTTTTGAACGCTCGTTCTACTCAAACGAGTGCTATATCGTTTTTCCAAATGTCTGTAGTTTCAGAATTTCGAGCCGAAAATGGTCCCAACGATAGGGTTAGACTCCCTGATGACGAATTCGTGGTCAAATTCAATCTGTCCGATAGCACAATAACTTTCGAAGGGATTATCCTAGGAACTTGAAACTTTCAGGATGAGTCGCATTCCAAATGGATCGGTTTAAGTTCGTTAACCATCCAATCATAAAGGGTGTTCCATAAAATATGGCCATTCAAAATTTTTGTTCCTCGACATCTCAGAAATACGAAACCAATCAAAATGATATGTTACGGCCAAATTGCAAGATGCTGATAACAAGCTCCATGCAAAATTTTGTGGCTATAGTGAGAACAGAACTATTGAAAATTCAATTTAATATTGAATAAAAGAAACTTCATATATATATATATAATTATGTATTTTGAAGTAGAAAAGGCGTTTTTAAAAAACACTATATTTTTACAAATACAACTACTGTATACAATACTTGCTTTGTAAGCACTAGTCTAGAGCTATGGATATACTATTTCTGAAGGTGATCCTGGAAGAAGCTGTATTTATAATGATTTCTTATCTGCAGGAAATGAGTCAGCACTGCAGGTGTTCATTACTGAATTAGCAAAATATAGCATAATAATATACAATAACAAATGGGTAAATAAGATAAGTTACATTGTATCAATATGGGGTACGACTACGTAATTCCTCCCCCCTTTCGATAAAGGTATCACCTTGTTTAGGTGTAGCTTTAAATTTTAAATATCTATAGAAAACATAAATTATTATAAAAATTATTATCAAAATCAAAATTATCGTAAATGTGGATAATGGGGAACTCCATTTCCATTCTTCAATGTCTTCCAATAAAATGTGGGTATTTCTTCGTCTTCAGAGGCTTCTTCTTCATGGGATCGGTTCTTCGATGTTGAAATTTGTAGTTTGGGTAGAATGATATATTTTCTTCATTAAATATTTGAATTGGGTAGATTTCTTTCTGATTGTTGCTTATAATGCATTTTGAATGAATTATTGCCATTGGCGGCGTAAAATGATATTTGGTTTGTTGAGGGCACTTTTCTTGAATTTCCAAATTATTTATGGACAGGATACTTCCATCTTCTAATGTTTTCAAATTGGATGTAGAATATGCTTCTGTTCTTGGACAGTTTTCTAAATGTGTCTTCAAAATACTTTTCATGCATTCTGGAGGCTTGTCAAGGGAATCTTGATCGCAGAGGTAGTCTTCTTCGACTTGATGGCATTGTTTCGTAGACCATTTCAATTCTTCATCTCGAGTGAGCATGAAGGGATAGGTAAAAGGAAGGGTTAAATTTCTCTGGGGTATATAATAGAACTTGTAAAGGTTGAAGCTTTCTTCATAAACCGTAGGGATTGATATGAGAAATAATAACCGTTTATCTTTGAAAATAATTTTCGTATGACATAATTGAAAATAATCTTTTAAATGATGTAAAGGGATAATAGTATAATTTTTAACTATTTCCGAGAATTTCGTATAGGGTAATATCGATTCATGTAAAATATGAAGTCTAGCAAAGCTAACAGCTGTTTGAATCTCGTCAAGAATATTTTTAATATCTTTTATTTCAAAAGTCATTAAATGCATTTGTTCAATATCCTCAAGGGAAGGTATGATTTGAAGTAGTTTGAAATTGTTTGACAATTGCCTAAATTTATCAATATACTTATTTTTTAAATCATTCACAATAGTGGCAATATGTTTTTGATTTCTCATAAGAATATCTTCATTTTTCTTTATGCTATCAAAGTAATGTTTATAAAGTTCTTCATCATCAGAATCTAAAGTTCCGAACAGTATTTTTGATATTTTGCCTCCGATATTAATTAATCCTCTTTTTTCACGAATTTTACCATTTAATAATTCCTCAAGTGTTTTAATATTTATAGTATTGGAATGTTGTAGATATTTGTAATGTGCAGTTTGAGAAAACCCTAGTTTTTTATTTTTAAAGTTATCAATTTCTTTTTGATAGTTGATGATAAGATCTTCAATCTGTCCTAGATCGATATGATAAATTAATTGGATGTGCCGTTTTGTAATATAAGCTTTTCCTAAGAGAATTGGAAGAATATTGTTTTCAAGGGATATAATTTTAATAGGGGTATCGTTTGTAGTAACTCGAGTAACGTCAGAAGAAATGTTAAGATTTTCATTTTATCTGAAAACAAAATAATAAACTATTTTTTACGTTGTTTAAGAATTTTCTTATGATAAATGTGTTTATTTTTATTATCTCGGATTCTGTGTGTATCGATTTCACGAGCATCTACCTTTTTGTAGACTGGATCGAGTTTACGTACAATGGGCGTTTTAAGATATGTTGGATTCTGATTCAAGGGATGATCTGATTCGGCAGATCTTTTCTGATTTATTTTTTCTAAACGTTCAACATTTTTCTGTTGTTTTTTCTCTAATTCTTTCGATATTTCGTTCAAATTATTTGCATAATTCCCACATAATCTTGAATTTGTTCGTTATGTGTTTTTTCAATGGGTAAAGAATAATTCAGATCAGCTTTAATTATTTGCATTGGTGTCATATCAAGACTGGAATGAAACGAGTTATTATAGCTTAATAAGCTTGAGCTAATCTATTTTGAAATGTAGAATTTTTATTCTCAATAGTTCTGAGTTGTTCAATTAATGTTGAATGAAATCTTTCCACAATAGCGTTCGAATTAGGATTATAATTGGTTATATAGTGAATCTCTATTTTATGTAATTTACAAAAATCTTGTATAACGTTATTCTTGAATTCAAGTCCATTATCACATGTTATTTTCGAAGGGATTCCATAATGGCTAAAATAAATCAATAATTTATCTAGTATTTCAGTACCGGTTTTTTGTAAAAGTGGATAACATTGTCCAAATCTGGAGAATGAATCGACAATTGTTAAGCAATATATTTGATTAAATCTAATTGTATCGCAATAGACGTGACTAAATGGTTTTGATCCTAATGGGTTAGGTTTGAATTGAAGTTGTATAGGGGTTCTCTCGTATTTACTTTTTTGACATATTTCGCACGAGTTAATATAGTTTTGTACGTCTTTATTCATATTCGGCCAATAAAATTTTCGCTTTAAACTTATTAAATTTTCTTTTAATCCACGATGTATTGTTTTGGTTTCATGGTACTGTTGAATTCTCAATGTCTGTTCTTCTTTATCTTCTACATCTTCTAAAAATGTTTTCGATATTTTAAGGTCAAAAGTTTTATAATCAAATTTTTCTTGTAATATTTTAATCAAAGGTTTTTCTAATTCTGAAGAAACAAAATATAAAGTATATGATCTCTTGGGTTGAATATATTCTTTAATAAATTGGAATAAATCGTTGTCTATCGAATTGATTAGAACACGAAATCGAAGTTTGTCTCCAAAAGGTTTCGTTTTGGTTACGTTAAAATTTGAGGCTGTTTTAAATATTATTTGAAGTGTTGCTGAATTGACACTTCGTTCTGTATAAGGTATTTCTAATATTGGATTTTCAATTGCACTGTGTACAGTGACATCACTATGTATTATTACATTTCCCGTTTCTAATTCGTCTAAATTTTGATTGTCCAGAATAGGTAGTTCACTATTTGGATCGACTAGTAAATTAACACATTCATCTAATTCGTCATCAGTAATATGATTTATCAATGAAATTTTATCATCATCAATACCGTTCACGTCAATATTCGTCATCGTATTAAAATTATTTGTATTGGGTAAGGAATAAATGAGTATTTTTATGTTTGATTCAGCAAAAACGTATTTAATCATATTAAAAATTATTGACCAGTTTAATTGGTCTAGGCCGCAAGCAATTCTTGGAAGGGCTAAATATTTATTTCCGTGATATTCACACGATTTTCTTAAATTCAATAAAGCTTGAAATACGGATTTATATTCTGGTTTATCATGATACGCTTCTTTAGTAATTAAATAGTAAATATTTTTATTTTCCGTTTTAAGGGATGCTACTTCACCGATAGCTTTATTTTGTAATCGAAGTTCATTGACTTGACCAAATTTATTTTTGAAATCTAGGGCTATGCCACGATTCATTTCTAAATCTTGAGAAACACGGTGGGCTAACGAATAATTTTTAGGGGCTTTAAATAAGTTACCTTGTCTTTCTCTAATATTTGGGGTATTAGGAACATCATCATTCTCATATAATTTCAAAAATGTTTCATAAGTTAAATCTTCAGTTGGATCAATTTGTATTCTACTGAGAGCGTCAGCATTATTCATAGAGCCTTTTCTATATTTAATTTCGAAATCAAATTCTTCTAGTTTAATTCGCCATCTCATCAATCGAGAATTTGGTTCTTTCAATGAGAATAACCATACTAAGGGTTTATGATCAGTGTAATTGTAAATTTTCTACCATAGAGATACGGCCTAAAATGTTTACAAGACCAAACAATGGCCAGTAATTCTTTTTCAATAGTACTATATCGCGTTTCTGCTTCATTCAGCGTTCTACTAGCGAAAGCAATGGGAAGGTCGTTAGGTGGTTCACCTTGTGATAGTACAGAACCTACCGCAAATCCTGATGCGTCAGTACTAAGTATGAATGGTTCATTGAAATTAGGATATCTTAATACAGGGTGATTAATTAAATTTCTTTTACAAATTTCGAATGCTTCGATATATTTAGGATCATTAACATTTATTTTTGCATCTTTTTTCAAGCAAGTCGTTAAAGGTTTGAAATTTTAGCGAAATTAGAGATAAATTTCCGATAATAACCGATTAAACCAAGAAATGATTTTATTTCCTTTTGGGTTTTAGGAATTGGAAAGCTTTTAACAGCTCTAAGTTTATTTGGGTTTGGTTTAATTCCATCTCGTGTTATAATGTGACCAAGAAATTCTATTTCGGTTTTAAAAAAGTGACATTTGTCTAGTTGAATTTTTAAATTTTCCGATGCAAGTAATTCTAGAATATTATGAATGTCGGCTAAATGTTGTTCTAGTGTGTCTGAAATATAATTATGTCATCCATGTAAATGTAACAAATATTTCCGATATATTTTTTCAAAACGTTATTCATTAATCTTTGAAAAGTTGCTGGAGCGTTCTTAAGTCCGAAAGGCATACGTAGAAATTCATAATGACCGTTGTCTACTGTGAAAGCAGTTTTTTCAATTGATTCTTCATCGAGTTCAATTTGATGAAAACCGGATGCAAGATCAAGTGTTGTAAAATATTTTTTGTTTCCTAATTTGTCAAGAATAGCATCAATTTGAGGAAGTGGATATTTATCATCAATTGTTTTTTCATTTAACTTCCGATAATCTATAGCCATACGCCATTTAGTTTTTCCTGATAAATCCTGTTTTTAGGTACAATTACAACTGGAAACGACCAAGGAGATATACTGGGTCTAATTATTTTCTTTTCTAATAAATCATTAATTTGATTTTTAACTTCTTCGCGATGAATTTCAGGGTAACGATAAATTTTACAGTGTACGGGTGTTTCATCAATAGTACGTATTTTATGTTTTATTTTATTTGAGAAATTTAAGGGTTGACCTGGTAATTGTAAAGCTTCTTCATTTGTCAATATATTTTCATTAATTGATTACTAATTTTGATTCTAAATGACTCAAATCAACAGGAATTTGTCGGCTTGACAAACTTTTTGGTAATTGAAGGGAATTGTACAATAATCATTGAATAAAACTTGGTTTTTGAAATCTAGAGATAAGGAATATTTGTTCAAGAAGTCAGCACCTATTAGGCCATCATAATTCTTATGAAATTTGTATAAAATAAAAGGGTGTGAATCATCGATATTAAATTCAGAAAATAAGGGAAATGAAACTTTTTTGTTCGAAGTTTCCTGTTTCATACAAGCAGTTAAAGTGGTTAATTCATTATAAATATTTTCTGGAAATTGTTATACGCGAATTTGGATCGATTAGACAGACAGAACATCCGCTATCTATTAGAAGTTTACATTTAGGATTTTGGAATTCTATAAAGGGTAGTTGATTCGTATTATCTATACTTGAATTTATGTCAATTTGTCGTTCGAGGCTTTTTCTCGAAAATTCTGATTAGCTTGTTTGGAAGTTGAAGCAATAGGTTGATCATAGAGATTTTCATTACTTTGTTTTTGTTCAACATGGGTTAGTTCCTCAAAGGTAAAATTGGGATTTTGTTGATTACGATTATTTTCATAAAATCTTCTTTGGGGATTTGGATTATACTGCGTTGAGTAATTATTCCGTTTTTGGGGATAATTCCTAGTTTGAATTGACATTCTTTCTGGTGGGGTAGTAATCCGTTGATTAGGATTAGGTTTAAAAACATTGACATTATTGTTTTGATTCCTCGAAGTATTATTTCTTTCAAACGTTTCGTGATAAGTTGGATAATGTGTTTTCACTTGCCGTTGATTAAACTGAATCGGCTGCGAAGGAAAATGCAAGGCAGCATTTTGATAATTATTTATGCGATGCGTAGGATTATTATAAGAATAATTTCTATTATTAGGTTGTTGATAATTTCTGTTATGCATTGTCGGCAAATAACTATTATTTTTATTCCGACGGCTTTTATCTAATAATTCATATTGTGCCATATTACACAAATAGTCTTTTACTGCGTTGACGGTTTCGTCGAATGTAAGGGCATTATTCGTAATTAGATAGTACGTAGTTCTACACTGGAGAATTGGAAATAAGGACTGTTTTACATATTTTCAAAATATTCGATTTGTAAAGTTGTTTTTCCGGGTCAGGCATTGCGTCTGAATCGATTCTATAATTTATGCGGATTTTCATTGAAATTATTTATCTATGAATAATAATAAATCTTCATTGGGTTTTTGGTTAAGAATTGCAAATTATGTATCAGGACATCTAAATTGATCTGATCACCAAATTTGTTCAATAAGAATGTTTTCAATATTTGCCAATCATTAGGAATATCTGATGTTGAAACCTCAGCTAGGGCTCTATCAACTAGTTTGGATTTTACAACAGCGTAACAATATTGTTTAACTAAACGATTGTCATTATTGAACATCAAAAATATTGTTCGGCGCTCTGAATAAAGGAATGAAGTTCATTTTCAGTACCTGAAAATTTAGGTAGAAGAACTCCAAATTTTTCAGCAATGGATAAATCTACGCGTTCGTTAATTGCCATTATTGGTTGATTGGGCTTTTGCCTCTTTTACTACGAAAATGCTTAATTGAAGTAATTGTGATTAATTAATTATTAAATAATTCGGTTTTTTATAACAAGAAACCTAGATAAAACTCAGTAGTCGGTTTTTTAACAATAATGAAAGGAAAACCTAGAAAAAACTTTTAAATCGGTTTTTAGGAAGAAAAACCTAGGGAAAACTTTAAAAATCGGTTTTTATGAAGAAACCTAGAGAAAACTTATACAAGTCTACTTTTTATACCAGAGTAGGGAAAAACTGGGAGAAAATAGGAAAATAGCTCAAATGCTCACCGAAGTATATTGTGGAAGTCGTCGAAGGGCGCTACTCAATCGATCGGGCTTCTGGTAGTCTTTTCACCTTGTGTTGTTCGTATGTGCTTAACAGTTGAAACTGACAGCTTGTTGACTCTCTGGATGGACCTGGTTGGATTTCTGGATTCAGGACCACACGCAGAATTCACAGCTGGCACAATCCCATCCTCGTCGCCAATTATGTATTTTGAAGTAGAAAAGGCGTTTTTAAAAAAAACACTATATTTTTACAATACAACTACTGTATACAATACTTGCTTTGTAAGCACTAGTCTAGAGCTATGGATATACTATTTCTGAAGGTGATCCTGGAAGAAGCTGTATTTATAATGATTTCTTATCTGCAGGAAATGAGTCAGCACTGCAGGTGTTCATTACTGAATTAGCAAAATATAGCATAATAATATACAATAACAAATGGGTAAATAAGATAAGTTACATTGTATCAATATGGGGTACGACTACGTAATTATATAATATATAAAATATATAAAAAGATATCTGATTTAAGTGATTTTTTTTATAAATTGAGATCGATATTCTTGATGTTCATCCAAAACTTCGTGGCCATAGTTTAAAAAGAATCATAGAAATTCAATTGAAATATTGATAAGAAAAATTTTCATATTCAAGATATTCGATTTGAGTAAAACTTTTTCTCTGAATAAAGATTGATATACTGAATGTTCATGCAAAATTTTGTGGCCATAGTTTCAACAAAACCGTAGAAAATTTAATTGGAATATTGGAAGAAGAATCATTATTTTTCCATAACAGAATATCCAATTCAACTGAAATTTATTTTGAGAATGAAAACTGCTATACAAAATGTTCATACAAAATTTCAAAAGGATCATCAGAAGCATACAATTTAATTTTTGTAATTATTTAGTTTTTACATATTTCATTTTTTGAATAATTTTCAGAATATAATTACGATTACGCTGAGATTCTGCATTTTTTATATATTTGGTAGCCATCTCAAATCCCATATAAAATTTTTAAGTAAAGTCTTATTGCTCCACCAAACAACGAGCCCTCAGAACCTCCTGCTCAGGGATTTTCTGGAATATTTTTCCTATGAAATCTTGATATAACTACTCAGAAGAAAAATAACTTGCACTGAAAGAAGCCTTCAAATGTAAATATTGTAGAAAATAACTAGAAGAACATTCAAAGTCTTGCAATCATAGTAGTCTTTAGTATAGGCAGACTATAGATTTCCAATATATTTTATTTGTGATGCAAAATCATCAAATAATGCACATGTGGGACACCCTAATCAACATCCCTGTATAAAGTGAAACCTCCATTAATCTAATAATTCCCGCAAATATCGACTAACAATTAGTCAGAGTGAAGAGATAGCTTATGCAAGGCCTTCTGTGATGAAACTTTAATATCTTACATCTCCACCCCTCCGTTGGCGAGCTTGATCTAATAATATCTGTAACTCTGTGGTTGCTGGCCGCCAGCCAAAAAGTTCCGGCTATTGGCAGAGACTCATCAATCTTAATCAGTGGCACAACTCCACTTTTCTTGTTCATATTTATAACTTTTATTTATTGGCCTTCCAGCTATGGACTATATTTCTTCGGCCTGCTGTTATTTCTCTTCGTTAAGGGTACTCAAATATGAATGGATCGAGTGAGAAATTAATGATTACCGTGGAAGTTTGTCCATCAGTTGTGTGATGATCGAATTGGGTTATGGGAGATTGATGGGTATATAAATGACTCAAATATTGTGAATTCCATGGTAAACGTTAATCAATGTTTAGCGTTTTTTTCAAATATACACTAACCGGCAAAATAATCGATCCACTCAAACAATCGATGAAGTTTGTTAATTCAATAATATGTTATTTCATGTCCGATTCAAATGAATTTTTTTCATTTGTAGGTATGTTCATCCCTAATCAATTACCAGTTTTGAAATTCAAGAAGACTCGGCGAACTTCTTCTCATACAGGGTGAAATGTAATATGTTTTTCTAAACTAACTTCAGAACAACTCCTTGTGTGTTTCAGTTGTTCCACCGTGTGATTTCTTTCTTCATCATCAAGACTCATCTTCTCTTGACCATTTAATTCTTCATTCATAACAATAGATCAATTTTTATTAATGATACAGGGTTTTCAGTAAATATTAAATTTCGCTAAGGCTACAACAGTACTTAAACAAATTCAACTCAAAATTCTGACTTAGGGGAAGGTGAGGTATAATGATCACCTTAAGGGAAAATTTTGATTGTGGCTAAAGTTGTAGACAAAACCGCAAGATTTCAATTGTTGAAGGTAGTGAATTTACTTAACTTTGTATCTGCCTACTTATTTTTCATTTCATCTATGTAGTTTTTTTGTATTAGAATTTTTGTTAAAGTTTAGTAAAGGATCATTTATACACCCCTGTGGATAAAATGATCCCTGGGGTAGGGGCAAAATGATCCCAAGGATCATTTTGTACTATAAGTTAATAAATATCGAATAAAATGAAATAAAAAACTCTGCTATTTATTTAAATGATAATATGTATTTTTCATAACAATTTGAGTTTGTAAGCAAGTTACACGAAACAAAAATATTCGATGGGTTGAAAAATAATATTTTTCTTGGGCGTTTCTCAAAGTCGAGAGAAATTCATCCACCACATTCTTATTAAAACCTCGCGCACGCACTGTAATGTCTGGATGTCTACGTCTAAATCCACGAAGCCATTCAAGTCCAGCTTTTCCTTTAGCTTTGGAAAATTGATGCGGTAAATTATTTCTTTCTGCCATTTTTGGTGAGCTGAGGTTAAGAAATCCTAAGTGGTCAGCCCGTATATTATTCTGGACTCCATGTCAACAAGTTCAAGTTCTTGTTCTAGGTTGGACACTTTTTAGCTGAGCCTACAGCTATTTATTTTTACCTTTGACTCTTCTTTCTAATACCATCACAGGGACCTCAAATTCTCTTCTCGCGGTTTTGTAAGCCATACCATCTCTAATGCCTTTTGCAGTTGGTCTTCAGGCCTCTTTTGGCGATTAGTTTTACGTTTATAAATTCTTGCCATGATCTGTAAACAAAAACTATTAATGGGGTAAAATGATTCCAGGGATCATTTTAGACACACAGAAGGGATCATTTCACCCCAAATACCAAATTACAAAATATCGATCAAAACAAAACCTTCACATACCGCGTGCGATGATCGAACATTGCTTAAATATTAGCTAACTGCTACAAATACCCGCAAATAAAACAACATTTCAGTAAAAACTTACATGTAAAAAAAACGAAAGTCCAAAAACATGCTTACCTTAGATCAGAGCCACACTTTTTGATTATTTTTTAATAAAATCACGCCAAGCACTCGCACCGCATTGACATTTTACAGGGACAGGGGCGCAAGGGAACATGTTTCATGTGTATTTGGATAGATGATACAAGCTGTTCTGATTTACGGTAGGGGATCATTTGACCCTAAGGGATCGTATTACCTCACTTTCCATGAAAACAAAGTCAAAAAATTACGTGTTTTCCGCCCAGACGCAGATAACAGGTGCAATTCGTCTCGGCATGTCCTTATTGAGTTTTGAATCAATTAGGAGCATCACTGAGCTGCTGAAAATATCAGGATTTGGTACGCGAGATCTAATATTCCTCCCTAGAACATCCAAACATGCCCAATTGAGTTCAAATCTGGCCTTAACATCTACATCTTAACACTTCCTGACAATCCTAGCCACATTCGGTTGATGTGGTCGGGCATTATAAAGCATTAGCACGAAATCGTCTCCTATAAACGGTGCATACCGAACAACATTTCGCGCTGAAACTTTTCTTGTTTTACGTTTTCATTCACTTTTCAGTTTCATTTATCATAACGTTCTGTTTAAGGTTAAATCTGTGAAAGTACTTTCACAGCCATAGCGGACTTATGGAGTTAAATATTTACTGAAAACCCTGTATCTTTAACAAAAATCAAGCTATTGCTACTAATGAAGAATTAAATTATCAATATGTGTCTTGATGATGAAAACTGGAACACACCAGGGGTTCTGAAGTTGGGGTAAAAAAAAAAATTGTTTCACCCTGTATAAAAGACGAATGCCGAGTTTTCTTGAAATTCAAAACTGGTGATTGATTTGAGATGACCAAACCCACAATCGAAACAACATTATGGCATGTGTATTTCACTGTATCAGCAGAGAAGTACGTGAACGGAACAGACAGTAATTTTGCTTATGATGGGATATCGTAAATTATAAACAGGGTAAAATCCACGTCGACCTATTGTGCCTCCTATCAGAGTTGATTTTGCAACTACATCATAGCTAGCTTTGTAGTTTGATCTCTAGATGCAGAGGTATGACCTCAGGTGCAAGTTCTTATATCTCTAATGATACAACCTAGTCGAGCTTGTCAAGCATTTACCTCGTACTTAGCTGAACTGCCTTTTTGCCTATGATACAACAGCATAGAGAAAAAATATCAATAAAAACCTCTCAAATTACTTGATTATGAGACAAGATCTAAGGAAGGTACAGGCAATGCGAGAATAAAGAATCACAGAGTCTGGTCCTCTCTGAACAACTACATCTTATCTGCAAACCTCCTACTGATGTAATGACCAATATAGTAATCACTGAGAGAAACTTCAGGACATTGCTAAGTAAAAGAGAGGAATGGGAACGGGAATACACTGACTATATCCTCAAAGAAAATACCGTAAAATGGTATACAGATGGTTCCAAAACCTCTACAAGAGCAGGCGCTGGGATATACGGACCAAGTACCAAGTGTGCACTGTCGCTAGGCTCCTGTATGAGCGTCCTTCAAGCGGAAATCTTAGCTTTTGATAGATGTCTAGATATAAATCTAGAAAGAAACTATCAGAAGTCCGATATAACCATACACTCAGATAGTCAAGCTGCTATCAAAGCAATGAGCTTCTACGTCTTCTTCTTCTTCTTCTTCTTCATATTTTAAGCCTTTGGCTTGTATTTTCCAATTATCATGCCTCCTGCGAGATCGATGTCCATGAGTCTCTCTAGCGTTTGGGTGGTCTCCCCAACGGTCGGCGTGTTCCTGGTGTTCCGTCTCTCACAATCTTCGCAATTCTTCCATCGTCCATTCTTTCGACGTGGGCATTCCATAATCTTCTCCTATTGCGACCCCATCGGACTATATCCGGCACATCAAATTCACTGCGAATTTCTTCGTTTCTTCTTCTATCTCGTAATGTGAGTCCTAGGACGTTTCTGAGCACTTTAATCCCGGCCGTTCGCAGTGCGTTCTTCATTACTTTAGTATCGGCTCTCGTTTCAATCCCGTATGTCATTATTGGTCTCCCAATGGATTTATATAATCTGGTTTTGGATTCCTTACGCATGTATTTGTTGTTCCACACAATGTCTCTAAGAGCTCCCGATATCCTTGCTGCCTTATTTGTTTGGTCTCTGATTTCCCTAGTTTTGTCCTGATTAGATGAGATCTGCACTCCCAAATATGCCACCGTCATAACCTGTTCAATTGGTCGGTCCTCAACTACAAGTTTACATCTAATTGGTTCCTTTGAAACAACGAAACAACTGTTTTCGTGGTAGATATTTCCATATTCAGTTTTTTTGCCTTTGTGTAGAACTTAAACAGGAGCCTTTGTAGATCGTCTTCGCTCTCAGCCACAATTACTGCATCGTCAGCGTAGCAGATTATTTTTATTTCACCTGTTGTTAGCTTGTACCCCCTCGTTGTCTTCTTCAGTTCTTCGATAATGTCGTCCATTATCATGTTGAATAATTGGGGACTCAAGGAATCTCCTTGTCTTATTCCCGTCGGTGTTGGTATTTCTTTTGTGAGACCGTTGTTTGTCATTATCCTAGTGGATGTTTCACGATTCAGTTCTCTTACAATCCTTACGATATCACCAGGAACATGTTTTTCTTCATGATACGAGTGACATCTCTCAGTTGGACTCGATCAAAAGCCTTCGTCAAGTCTATGAAACACATGTACATGGGCTTGTTGTACTCTATGGACTTTTCTATTAGTTGTCGTACTATATATATTGCGTCCACAGTTGATCGATTTTCCTAAAACCCTGCTGCTCTTCGGAGGTGTTCGTGTGCCGCTGTATCATATCCGCCAGAATCCTCGTAAACAGCTTCATAGTAGAGTTCAGCAAGGTGATTCCTCTGTAGTTTTCAGGTTTCTTTTTATCTTCTTTCTTGAAAATTGGTATTGTTACATTTTTTTTCCATTCCTCTGGAACCGTTCCTGTGTTGAGTATTCTGTTGAAGAGAGATTTCAGTTGGTTGACAAGTATGGGTCCTCCATACTTGAGAAGTTCATTTGGTATCTCGTCTGGACCTGGCGATTTACGATTCTTCAGTTTTTCAATCGCTTCTTTCACTGCCTGGTTCGTGATCTCGGACGCCCCTGTATTTTCCGCATCTTCACTATAGCGATTATCATCCTGCTCTTCATGTGCACAATGCAACCTCTTGAAATGTTCTTCCCACGTTTTTCCATCGATCTGCACTGTTCTTGTGTATTCCGCCACCTCCTTCCTCCTCTTCCTCAGACCACCCCAGATTTTTTTCTGAGCTCCATAAAGGTCGTGTTCCATCTCCGAAGTGAATTTTTCCCAGTATTTCCGCTTTATGTCCCTTATCTCCGCGTTGATCCTGTTTCTGACTTCTATATATTGACTCCTCTCTTCTGATGTTTTCTTGCTTCTATATTTGATGTAGGCTAACCTTTTCTCGTTCGCCAACTCTTTTATTTCTGGACAATACCATTCTTTGTTGTTGGATCTCTGTACTGGTTTTACTTGTCTCTGTCCAATTGCTTCTATCGCCGCTGTTTTGATGTTATTTTTTATCTTTTGCCAGCATGTTTCTACGTCATCTATTTCTTCAACCCCATTTATCTCAATTTTCTGTTGGAGACGTGTTTGGTACAGGTTTTTTGTTGATGCGCTGGTGAGAGATTCTATGTTGAATTTAGTTTTTATTATGTTATTTTTATCCTGCCTTTTTCTCTGCATGTTCATTCGTAGCTTACACAGTACAAGATTGTAGTCCGAGCCGATATTTGCTGATGTTATGCTTCGGACATCTAAGACCTGGGATGGATGTATGGCTCTGTTCGTTATGACCAAATCTATCATTGAGTGCTGACCTCGGGAGTTTTGCCATGTTATTTTGTGCTGGAGTTTGTGCGGATAGAAAGTATTATTTAATCTTAGAAAGTGACGTGCGCAGAAGTCGATGAGAAATTCACCATTATCATTGATTTGATCTTCGTTGAATCGATTCATTATCCCAGGCAGCACATTATTACCCACTCGAGCATTCAGATCTCCCAAAATAATAATTCTTTCGGTTGGCGGTATTTTTGTCAGTTCTGCCTCAATATTTCCGTAAAAGGCATCTGTTTCGTCTTTCTTCCTACTGCTGTCTGGGGCATAAACACTTATAATATGTGTTCTTCCGGACTCTGCATTCAATGACATTACAAGGATTCTTTCATCAATGTATCGGATGTCGTTGATGAATGGCTCATATTTTTCTGCGATTAAGATTCCTACACCTGCTGATGCTCTTTTACAAGATTCCACGCCGCTATAAATGAAGATATAACTCGGCAGCTTCATAATGCCCCTGCCTTTCCGCTTAGTCTCAGACAGTGCGCAGATGTTCACCTTGTGTTGCCTCATCTCTAGAAGTATCTCATGGCATCTCGCATTCCAGGACATGATATTCCAGCAGGCCACCCTTAAAATTCTCTTCCCCCATTTTTTCTTCTTTTCTCTCAAAACCGTATTCGTTGTCCTGTACCTAGCCATGTTCATTACCGTTGTATCCGTCCTATTCCGAGGCTGGTTATTGGATGTGTGAGCAAGGATACTTTTTACGCCAGGTAGGATGCTACCCTCACCTGACAACCCTCCTCCTTCATCCGGGCTTGGGACCGGCAGTGACGCTTGGTAGCTACTAATTCCACCACCAAAACGCCACAGGCGGAGTTGCTTCTACGTCATCGAGTCAAAAATGATCTGGGAGTGCCGGAACAAACTCAATGAGGTAGGCAAGAAAAATAAGGTCTTGTTAATCTGGGTTTCCTGCCGTTCGGAAATCAAAGGAAAGAAGAGGCCAATACACCTACCAAAGAGGGAGTACGAATGTCAATCATTGGCCCAGAACCCTTCTGTGGTATAGGTAAATGTACCGATAAGAAGAAGTTTCTGGAGAAGGAGAAAGCCGAAAAAGAAAAACTCACCAAAGGTTCCAACTTAACATCAAGATTATCTAAATTTTTCTGAAAGAGAATAAATTTGCTAACTTGTTATTTCTATTGGACGTCCGATTTCAAATTTAAGAACCAATTTTACAGTTCAAGATAAACCTCATTTCACAAACCACCAAATTCGGCAAACCTAATTAAACACTGGAACAATTATCATGTTTCGGGGATATAAAATGTCAATCAGACACTGATTTTTGGTTAGCACCCTTGCCAGACCCTCGTCAACTTCCGGAGCGTGGCAGAAATTCTAACACTATTATTAATTGACTGCGTTCAATTCGAAATTAGGTGGCATTGTGGAAATTAACCAGTGACGAATGTCAATGGCCATTTGTCAACGTATTCTCTTGAATCATCCATTCAGAAATGCTTGCCTGTGTGATTTATCTGTTCGGAATTATATTCTGCGAGCTAAGCATTTGGATGGTTTGCGTATGTATATTGATAATATTCCCCTTTTAACGTATCAAGGGGTGATATTATTCCATTCGGAATGTTTTGATAAATGTTACAGAGTAAGAGTTCTATTTTTCGATGAAAAATATGTATTAGTTTCCGGAGTGAAGTAGTGAAATTTGGCTTGATTTGAAATTATAGTAATAGAGGGTTTTCAATGAGAGGTGTTATTCTGAATAACCTGCTTTTTCGGTTGATGTCACGGTTGGAGCTGTCATTTTTTGACAGTTGACAAGTAGAAACTACGCCATTGATGAAAATGGAACGATACACGCTTCAAGAACGCATAGAAATCATTAAAATTCACTATATAAAATGGTGAGAATTTGGCAGAGACGGTTCGTAAAACTCGAACATTTTTGGGTCGTCGTGAGGCACCTTGTCAGACCGCAATAGAGAAATAGGTGGAAAAATCGAGCTGTTCAGACAAATTAGTGATGTGAAGAACAAAACCCGTGCACGTTGCTCAAGGAAAGCCGAGAATATTGCTGCCGTATAGCCGAATGTGTTGAAGAAAACCCAGGTTTGACCCTTCCTGATGATTGACGATTTTGTATGGTCGAAATTGGAAAGTATTGATCTGGACAATTTTACTTCCAACAAGAAGGTGCTACGTGCCAAAAAAAGCAACGAAACCATCAATCTTTTGCGGGAAAAGTTTCTTGACCGTATTCTCTCTCGAAGAGGTAATCACAATTGGCCACCGAGATCTTGTGATTTAACTCCTTACGACTTCTTCCTCTGGGGCCATGAGAAAAAAAAAGTCTACGCCAATAGCCCAGCGTCGATTCAAGACCTCAAAAATGGAATTCTTGAGACTATCGAGGGTATAGGGCAGCGACTTTGGTTATGGAAAATTCCATTAAAAGGATATGGTCCTGTAAGCGTGGTCGTGGTGGTCATTTGCCTGATGTTGTTTTCCACTATTAACGGCATAGATTCTTCTTTATAATGAAATAAACATCCAATTATTTATATTGAAAAATGGCACCTCTTATTGAACAACCCTTTATTGTAAAGAGGAAAAACAGCCACTAGACGCTAGTGGTTATTTTTATCGGAAGTAGATAGGTAACAAGTCCTTGGAGAGGGTTGCAACCCCATCAGGAATCTGAATAGGGAAAGTGGGTATTTTGAGGCACAAATGTATGCATTTATTCAAATTCGTTTTTATCGGTACCATAATTTCATAAAAACACCTGTTCATCGAAAACTTATGATGCACGCAAATTATCCAGAAGCGCCAAAGTAACCTACTCACATTAACAAGGACACAACAATTCAATAATTTAATTTTAATAACAAACAGCAAAAGATTAATTAATTTATAAAAAACTTTAAGCATTTAGAAGATGTTCGAAGTTATAAAAGAAAAAACCAAATAAAAAAATTAACTTTAACCTTTTTTTCATATTTTATGCCCCTCTATCGCGTGGCACTATGCATGGTACTTTTTTTCTTGTCAACCTGTATATGAGTATGAGGTGGTTTATAATCCAAGTTATACTCCGTTCACGAAAGGTTGAGCCGTCGGTTGGCCATGGAAATTTGGCATAGGTATTCCACTGTGTATATTAAAATTTTAAGTTATGTTCTTTATTTTCTAGTCATATTGATATGCAATGTTGTCAATATTGCATAGTTTTCTGATAACTTGTAAGCTCGTCAAACGAGGCCGAGTACATTCGGCAACGTTGACTTTATTTTACTTTATGACAGTAAATACTGCCAACTTCAGATAAATAAAGAAACGCCTACTATGTGCTCAACCTTTCGTGAACGGACTATATATTAGTTTGACTAATGTCTTTTTTTCAGAAATTAAGCAACGAATAGTGAACAAATGTGTTTCGAATATTCAGTTGATACTATTGAAACCTAACAATCATTTCCTTTCAAAACACTTTAAAATCACCCGTTCGATGATACATCCAATTTATTTAGAAAATTCCATTTTATCACGCAATCCCACTAGTAAATATCTTCCTTGTTGAAACAAGTGTGAGTGGCATATGAGAATAAAGCAGAAAGGACAGGACATTAGCCGGTTATTACGATTTTCCTGCAAGTTGGAAAGCCAGAGCGGAACTAATTACAAATTCAAGAGGCAATGTTGGGCTCACTACCATAAAGTTTCCCCTAAATGGATTAGCATGAGAGCCGACATTCAATGTGAACTCATTAGTTCAAATTGAAATCGAAATTTCTACGAAGATTCGGTAAAACGACATTTGATATATTGAATTTTTGATGCTTCTCTGAGTTGTTCAACATAGTCATGATTTTTTTTCATTCTATTTTAGGATGAAGATTCAGAAAGCAGAAATGATTGAAAATTTACAGTGGAACTTCCTTATATCGAACGTCTGTATAACGAATTTCTCTGTATGACGAATTTCGTACAGGACATTGCACCTTGAATACAAATTCCATGTTGAAAAGACCCTCCAAAACGAAGTAAATTCTCTCTATAACGAAATATTCAAAGAACATCACTCTTTGAATGGGTATTGGTAAGATGGCATAAGGGTGGGTTTTTCCGAAATTTTTCCGGACGTACGTAATAAATTCCTACCTTAAACTAAATCATTACGGCCGACAGAGAGATCCTTCTGAAACAGTTTTAGAAAGTACACCCCTGGCTGTTTGGTTTCAATCTAACCATTACTCGAATGATAAACTTAAATTTATCAGTGAAGTCGCCCGCGACATTGCCGACTATAGAACCAATTTTTCTGTATAACGAAATTTCTTTATAACGAATTGTTTTTGAGGATTTAGCGCTTTCGTTATAGGGAAGTTCCACTGTAGTAAATTATGCAACGAACGATTAATAGACATTATACGCGAGAAGAATAATACTTCACGACTGTACGTTCAGTCTTGTGAATTAATCGCAAGTGAAAAAGGGGTCATTATTCACTGCAATCAAATGCTTTCTTGATTTAGCTTTAATATTATAGTGTAAAAATGGATTTTTTTTTGAGTATTCTCAATTTCCTCAACCAACAAAAATCTATGGGTATAACTTTTCAACTGAGGGCCAATTCTACTTTTAATACATCAATTAAATCAACTTCTATTACAAAATGACGAGTTCTACAAAAAAATTCTCATATGTCAACTTTTTCCATACTTGTTATAGAAGGGTCCAGTTACGGTATCGAAATGTTCAAGAAATAAATTCAGTAGTTGTGGATAAATTATAGTATGCTACCCGCGTATAATGGCTGTTATTCACTTGCCTACGGTTATAGCCTAAACTTCAGTTCGTGAATAATAGGTGTCATTATACACTCGTTGCATAACATACTTTTATCCACGACTTCTGAATATTTTCTTTGAAGTTTTCAACATTTGGCAGCAGTAATATGTATAGTCCGCTCACGAAAGTTTGAGCCGTCGGTTGGCCATGGAAATTTGTCATATTCCACTGTTTATATAAAAATTTTAGGTTATGTTGTTTATTTTCTTGTCAGATTGATACGCAATGTTGTCAATATTGCATAGAGTTCTCTGATAACTCGCAAGCTCGTAGGACGAGGCCGGGTACATTCGGCAATGTTGACTTTATTTTACGTTATGACGGTAAATACTGCCAACTTCAGATAAATAAACAAACGCCTACTATGTGCTCAAACTTTCGTGAACGTACTATACTGTCTACTAGGGGAAGTATGCCTATGATGGCATCCTGCTTATGATGGCACACTTCAAAGAAGTCTGTTAACATTAACTGAACAAACTTATATTAACTGAGTTTGTACGCTTGATATACGAAGTTACACCTTGAATACGTGGCAATTTGTGACTGTTATGAGAGTTCAATCATTTCGGTAAGTGTTGATGTGTGATAGTTATTTCATTCTTTTCGTTTTATTTGGACATTCAAAAATTCCATGTAAAAAATGATTATACTTTCCTTTAATCTTAATCACTCTATAACATTGCTTCAAGTGTAAAAGTTTTAGGTTTTTTCTTCTTTTAGTACCTTTTTCGCTTAGTTGAAAAATATATGTTACTTATGCTTATGATGGCATAGCCAGAGTGTTCCTACGATAGCATAGGGTGCCATCATAGCAAAAAGAATCAAGATCAAGAGACGATTCCTTCAAAGTCTGGTACTTCGCAAGAAATATTAGAGGTATCCGAAAATAATGAAATAGTATCAAGTGAAGTATCGAGATCATTGAAAATCATACAAGAACTCTCACCACTGCCAACTGACGTTGCAGAATCAACAGTGAATAGAGAAAGAAAACGAGGAAAAGTTGGAATCTTCAATACAACCCCTGACATAAAAGAAAAGAAGTTGGAAGAAGAAGGGAAGACACAGAAAAAGAGAGAGAATATAGCTAGAAAGGTCAAAAGACAGATTAAGTTCGTAGAAGAAAATGAGGAAAATGGAGAAAGACATTATGACGATGATTCAGATGCCGCTTGTCTTTGATGTTATAAGCTGTTGTTCATGTCTCGACCAAGGGTGCCATGCCGAGTGTGCTAGTGCAAAGCATATTCGTATGTGAATTGTGCGTATAAAAATTATATTTTCATATTTTGACGATGCCAAAGAATGTAAATTTAGTTTCTTTACACTTATATTTTCATTTTCATGAAATAGGACTGCTATTTTCTTCAATTAACATTTCAATAAATAATATTATGCATTTTAAGTTATATGCCATCAAAGGACATACGTGATCTTATGATGGCCCCCTTGGCCAAATTTTAAAAAGTGCTATAATCCAAATCTTTGAAAATTTATATTGAAACTATATATAAGAATGCATACTACATACGAGTAGCAGTAAATCTGTTCATTCGATGACATAGAAAAATATTCCTTTAATGAAATATGTAAATAATTCGTTAAGGGTGCCAACATGGGCACACTTCCCCTACTAGTGTGAAAAAAGTCAATAATTGACATATGAGCAATTTTTTTATGATCTTGTTATTGTTGATGAATTTTGTAATAAAAGTTGATTATATTTAAAGTAGATTTGGCCTCGATTGAAATGAAATTTCCATCCATATTTGTTAATAAAGGATTTCTGAACCACCGAAGAATCTAAATTCATGAAGCATCTGACAGCAGTGAATAATGACTCATTATTGACTGAAGATTAATGAGTATTATTATGGCCGAGCAAACAGACGTATAATGGGTTGATTAAAGATCAGTCGTAGGTAGTTTTCTTTTTTCTATACACATTGGATAATTCTTTTTTTCAGATATAAACCGAAAGAAAGATCCATCTTAGCAGGCGAACTGACAGAAGTAGGCTTTTCACATAATTATAGTATGAATAATATTCCAATTCATTCCTACGATCGATACAGGTATACCATGCTTATTTATGAGCAGAAACAATGACTTATCTGACATGCAATACTACGTTGAACCTGTGGTCGCATTTTTACATGCCAACCGATATACATATAATGTCCACACCGATGAAAACAGCTGAATTATGATATCATTCGAGTTTGATGGATATCGTGTGATAAAGTCACTTGGAAAACTCGCAAGAACTTTCGAAATGAAAAGGAATGATTAGAAAACGCAAGGTCGATAAGGAGTTTATTGTTTTATACGATTGTGGAATTTTTACTTGAAGAGAAGGGAATTGATAGATCATTACATAGTTTTGAATTACGTCTACAGGGTGTCCCAAAACTCGCCGTCAACCCGGAACCGGGTGAAAAGACAAGTAATGCTGGTTGTCGGAAAAATATAAAAAAATTTAAGTTGCATGATTTTAAAATAATAGGCATTTAAAAAACAAGCAAATTCCGCACCTGTGGCAGTCTTTACACTCCTGTTGCCACAAATATCAAACTTTTCCAACTGTGTAACCTTGAATAATGTTTGTCTCAACTGTTATCAAATTTTGATACCAGCTGCCTTAGGTTTCATAAAAATAGGGCTAACTTCTCAGAAAAAATTCAAAATAAACAATTGCCTTTTTTCAACTGACTGTATTGTGAAAAAGAGTACCTATTATGCAAGTTTGGCATGTTTTGTCAAAAGTTGACGCATTTAGTAAGGATTCCAAAATGATCTAATACTTGGTAAATTGTAGCTGCCGCTGAGTACACTTCTTGTTCAACTGCTTCCCAGAAAAAAAGTCCAAGTCCGGTTAACAGGCCGGCCACGAGATTGGACCAGAAATGTCCGATCCATCTTCCGGGAAAAAAAAAGTTTCCAGAAAAAATTTTTAACTCTATAGTAGAAATATGTACAGAAATTACAAGAAAAAAGAGAGAAAAGAGTGGAGAGGTGGAGGAACAGGCAATGTTGAATGCTGTGGAGTACATTCATACATTTTTAATTCTTTTGTATCTTGTACAGAAAATCGCACGTGAGTATTATCACAAATCACATAATATTTCTGATATACAGGGTGGCCGGACGATTGACGTCCAAAAGAAAAAAACAGGTCCCCCGTCTCATGGGGTATTCGAATCACCCCCATGTCTGTTATGCGATTTTTCACGGTTTACGAGTTATGAATTTTTTTATGAACTTTTGCGAATTTTTGACTTGGCCATATTAAAAAAGATATTAAAAAAAAGTACAAGAATTTTCTGATATATTTTTTTTGTAAATGAATCGCCATGAAATGTTCTTTTATAAAAAAAATAACCAGCATCGTAAATTTGATAGAAATTATAGAAATGTTGGTCTCAATTGAAAAAGTTACGTATTTTGGATCATGATCTGAATTTTCAAATTTAAATAAAAAATGTAAACAGGCTACTTCATGGTTTCTCTTAAAAACTGCGCTCAACACTCAGCTTTCAGAATCATTAATAAAAATGGTACTCAACAGTCCACTTTTGCTAGAATTAGCCTTCAAAGTCAGCGAGGTGGAAAAAATCAAAGAACTAGACGTTTACTCAAAAATTATTTTTTGCCATTTCAAGATTTTTCTGATCAAGTTATGATAGAAAATGCTGAAAATTTGCTTCAGGAGAAAAGTTTTGGATATAAAAAAAAAAAGGTATGGCAATAAATCACACATCATATAGATAAAAAAATTTATTTTCAAAAATTACAATAAAAAATAAATGAATAAATAAATTTTGCGAAGGTGTAGAATGTGTATTGAGGCTGGAGGTGGCCTTTTTTAAAACCTATTGTAAATTTTATACATAAATTTATTTTTATCTACATGATGTGTGATTTATTGCCATACCTTTTTCTTTTTCTTATCTAAAACGTTTCTTATAATGCTAATTTTCAATAATTTTCAGCATTTTATATCATAACTTGATGAGGAAAATTTTGAAATGGCAAAAAATAATTCTTGAGTAAATGTCTAGTTCTTTGATTTTTTCCACCTCGCTGACTTTGAAGGCCAATTCTAGCAGAAGTAGACTGTTGAGTACCATTTTTTATTAATGATTCTGAAAGCTGAGTGTCGAGCGCAGTTTTTAAGCCTACTGAGAATTCATGAAGTAGCCTGTTTACATTTTTAATTTTAATTTGAAAATTTAGATCATGATCCAAAAATACGTAACTTTTTCACTTGAGACACACATTTTTATAATTTCTAGCAAATTTACAATGCTGTTTATTTTATGTATAAAAGTACATTTCATGGCGATTTATTTACAAAAAAAATATATGAGAAAACTCTTGTACTTTTTTTATATCATTTTTAATATGGTCAAGATGAAACTTCTCAAAAGTTCATAAAAAAATTCATAACTCAGAAACCGTGAAAAATCGCATAACATACATGGGGGTGATTCGAATACCCCATGGGACGAGGGACCTGTTTTTTTGTTGGACGTCAATCGTCCGGCCACCCTGTATAGTGAGATTATTAGTTTTTGATGAATCGATACGGATATCGATAATAGAAAAAAATCTATAGGACAAAATAAGAAAACTGTATGAAGCTGCCCCACCTCTTCCTAAGTATTCCAGCGCTTCTCAGTGTTTGATAAAGGTACACTGACAAAAGTACCAGCGTTAAAACGGCAGTACAGATCAAATAAGCGACTACGAGAAAAACAAATAATTCTTCGGTGTTAATTTCTCCAGATGTCAGTAGCTGTGAATTGTATAGCGATATATCCTCCTCTTAAACGGGGAGCCCTCAAACAATTAGCACTCCTCAACCGCGAATGAAATGAAAATGTATACGTTTTGCTTTAGTTTAATTAGACTCTCGTGGAAATTGTTTCTAATGGTTTCAGGTAATTGCTCGAACCATTGCAGGGAACATGAATTTCCATCCTTCCTTTCGTTGCTGTACCGTCTGGAATTATTAGTTTTACGTTCTTCCTAATTAAGCTCATCCTTCAAGGGGGTAGCAAAGAAATCAGTAGGATTGTTTGCTTTTCTTTCTGTCTGATTCGAACTAATTGGACTTGCTGTACCGGCTTAGATGTTCGGCCATTGTTTTTCTTTCAGATCGCAGAAAATTGAAAAAACCTGGCTGTAATGAAGCCGGGAAAAACTATATAAATCGTGAGAGGGTGCAAATGAACTGATATATTTTTTCTCTGATGACGCTGCGAACTGAACAAAGTTTGTTTACATGCACCAAAATGGCAGCACTAATTTCCAATGGAAAAAAAAAACTAATATGAGAAAAAGACTTTCTAGAAATAATATATACGTACGTCAAAAGTCTTGACTCCCCAATGTTTTCAAGAAATGAAGAATCTATGGCCTGAAAAAGAGAAAAGAATCTGATTTTCTCTATTATTTTTGATTAATTATAAAAGGCTTTCCAATACGACGTGTTATTTTAATATTCGAGGAAAAATTCAATTTTTCAATATGAATGATCGGATTTTTATTTCATTATAAGGAAAAAGCTATGCCGTTAATAGTAAAAAATAACATCAGGCAAATGACCCCACAACCACGCTCACAGGACCATATTCTTTTAATGAAATTTTCCATGACCAAACTGCAAAGTGGCTGCCTTATGTCCTCGCTAGCCCCACGAATTCCATCTTTAAGGTTTTGAATCGACGCTAGGATATTGGCGTAGACCTTCTCTTTCACGTGGTCCCAAAGGAAGAAGTCGCTAGGTGTTAAATCACAAGATCCTGGTGGCCAATTGTGATCACTTTTTCGAGAGATAGCTCGGTCCGGAAACTTTTCTCGCAAAACATCAATGGTTTCGTTGATTGTGTGGCACGTAGCGCCGTCTTCTTGAAAGTAAACGTTGTCCAGATCAATACTATACAATTTCGTCCATGAAAAATCATTAATCATCTCTCGATAGCGCAATCCATTCAGGGTAGCTGTTGCTCCAGCCTCATTTTCGAAAAATTAAGGTCTAGTGACCCCGCCGGACCATAAACCGCACCAAACAGACTCGTGTCTAGAGACACCAATTCTACTTTGGCTTCCGGCCTTCCGCGTCCGCCGCAGTCGCAGTGAGTTGGCAAGCAAATTAACCGCTAACATTGAATTTCTGTAGTTTTAAGAAATTTTAGATTCGTGGCTAAATGGCATAAATCCTCATAATAGAAAGTGAATCGAGTTCTACTTAATTGTAGAAATCAATTAGACGGTGATATATTCCATTATAATTGAGCAAATTTATGTAAGGAAAATATCTTTGCTTTGTTGATTAGAACGTTAAATTGATACAATAGTGCCATACATGAACTTTTTAGTAAAATCACTGGGCCAATATCGTTTTCCTGTTTTAAATTCGTTCAAATAAGGATTTGTATACATGATGTTATAAAAATTACTATGCCAGTAACAACTTGATTTTTTTTTTGTGTTCCTTTTAGATTATGGTAGTTTTGACGGGAAAATGGTTTTTATGTCCCTATCTTATTTTTTTATAAAAAATACTCACCCTTCCGCTAACTTCCGTGCAAAACTCGATTAAATAGCTATAAAATAAGAAAGATACCAAAAAATTTAAACTAAAGAATCATGATTTAGCGACACGCTTTTTTTTAGAAATTTCTTACCCCTTATCCCAGGAAGGAAGCATTTACAGACCCCTGTTCATATAAAGTATTTCTTTTAAATAACCCAAAGAATAGCCCCTTTCTGTTTTTTATGATATTCAGGAAAAGTAAAGGTATTTTTCATCGGAAATGAGCATTCTAGAATGATTCATGACAACTTTCATTGGTGGCAAACAAGTTTTCCTCCAATTTGAACACGGTATTTGGCCTGAATAGGGGTGCAAAGCTAAGCTGTATTTTGGCGTGCACATTTTTCAAAAATATTTCGTAGGTTTTGAAAGTGACGTATTTTTTGAACTAGTGACATCACACAGAAAATATTTCAAAATGTTTTTGAGAGTATTTTAACGCCAAAATACAACTTAAATAATATAATATCAGGAGAAACGTTAGAAAACTCTGGTTTTAGATTTATTAGTACATGTTTAAATAAAAAACAGAGAAGAAAGTTTACATGAAAATGTGTATAATGGTTATCCTTATTGTTTATGATAGTTTTAAAAGGAAAATGGTTTATATGTCCTTATCTTCGTTTGTCATAAAAAAATACCTTTCAGCAGTTCCGCTAACTTCCGTGCAAAACTATAAATAGCTATAACATGAGAAAGGTTAAAAAAATGAACTTAAATATCAATGAAAACTTTTATTTTTGAAAATGAGTACAAAACTAATCTGTACGCGAGAGATTGATCGTTAATGAGTTAACGATACATTCATTTAAATTGAACTGCCTAAGTAATAACTGAAATATTTTGAATAAAAATAATTGCAAAACACTTCACGTTCAGGATACCATGTCAGGGTTAGCGACAAGAATTTTTTTCTTAGAAATTAAATACCCCGTATCCCAGAAAGGAACCATTTCCAGACCCCTCTTTATGTGAAGTGTTTCTTTTAAATAACTCAAAAAATCGCTCCTTTCAGTTTTTTAATGATATTTAGAAAAAGTTTATTCACTGCACTGAAAGAATTGGAGCCCATTCATAATAACCCACCTCAATTTATTGCAGACAAATGATAAAATGTATTTTTAAGGAGTAGAAACAATAAAAGACGTCTTTAGGATGTTTTTAACCCGAATGTATATATAGAAACAATAAAAAGTGAAAATTTAATTGATGAATTGAAAATCAAAATTGTGAACAAAGATAAACCTTATATTTAGTACTTACCAGGATGGAATTTCCTAACGTGCGCATTTAAATTGCTTTTTTTGGTGAATGTGGTTTTGCATATTTCACATGCCGCGACCATTTTCAATAAAACTTTTCAAAGGACACTACAAAACCCCGGTAGTAACGAAGGAAATAATTTTCAAATATTCCGTTGAACAATAATAAACAACTCGCAACTGACAACTCAATGTGCACTGCGCATGCGGAAGGCCGAAAGCCAAAGTAGAATTGGTGCCTCTAGAAACAAGTCACCAAACAGTCACACGTTGAGGATAGAGAGGCTTTTCAACAATAACTCTTGGGTTTACCGAACCCCAGATGCGACAATTTTGCTTGTTGACGAAGCCACTCAAGATGATTTTTCGATGGAATTCCGGATCATTTTCATGCATTTCAACTACCCAATCAGCAAAAACGCGACATTGTTGATGATCGGCCGGCTCGAGTTCTTGTGTTAATTGAACTTTATAAGCCTTATTAAGACCCAAATCTGTATGCAAAATACAGTGTAAAGACGTTTGTGGAATGCCTAATTCCAAAGAACGACGATGAATGGACAAACCTGAGTTTTCTTCAACACTTTCGGCTACGGCAACAATATTCTCGGCTGTTCTTGAGCGACGTTCACGAATTTTTCCACCAATTTCTTTATTGCGGTACGACAAGGTGCTTCACGATGACCCAAAAATGTTCGAGTTCAACGAACCGTCTCCGCCAAATTTTCACCATTTTTATAGTGAATTTTAATAATTTCAATGCGTTCTTGAAGCGCGTATCGCGTATTTTTATAAATGGCGTTGTTTCTACTTGAAAAATGTCAAAAAATGATAGTTCCAAACGTGACATCTACCGAACTAGTAGGCTATTCAAAATAACCCTTTAACTACCCTGAAACACCCAACTCTAATTCTATCGTAATAACCATATTTCAGCACTACTTTTCCGAAAGAAACCCTACAAGATAAATAGTGGAAGATCCAATCGACGGTTCGAGTCTTCATTAATTTCAACAGATATTACATCAGTTTCCCATTGGACGAAAGATATGCATATTGATCTTTTCTAATTAAAATTCCATCAACTATCGGGTTCTCACTGAAATATCGTTATGGAAAAGAGGAACTTTGTCTAATGGAGCGGAACTGACACTTCATTATTCTTGTGCAAACTTTCCAGGGAAAAAAACGATGCGAGAATTGAATTTTCTGGAGATTGAATATTACTAGGGTTTTTCTCTTTTGCAGGGAGGAGCTCATTTGTATTCTGGATTCGTATCATTAGATAGCACAGTATATATTACTGATTGTTATGGTTTGAGATACTAAAATTAGGTTTCTAACGGGTTTTCCAATAAGAGGTGTTATTTTGAAAAGCCCGATATTTCTTTAGATGTCATGTTTGAAGCTGTCATATTTTGACATTGGATCAGTAGAAACTACGCCATTAATAAGAATGGAACACACGCTTCGAGAATGCATTTTAATTATTAAAATTCACTATAAAAATGGTGAAACTTTGCAGAGACGGTTCGTAAAACTCGAACATTCTTGGGTCGTCGTGAAGCACCTTGTCGGACCGCAATAAAGAAATTGGTGGAAAAATTGGAGCTGTTGGGACAAGTTAGTGATGTGAAGAATAAAACCAGTGCACGTCGATCAAGAACAGCCGAGAATATGGCTGCTGTAGGTTTGTCCATTTCTTGTCGTTCTTTGGGATTAGGCAAAAACGTTATTACACCGTATTTTGCATGAAGATTTGGGTCTTAAGGCTTATAGAGTTCAGTTAACACAAAAAAAAACGCCGGCTGATCATCAACAACGATGAAACATGAAAAGTTTCCGGACCGTACTATCTCTCGAAGAGGTGATCACAATTGGCCATCGAGATCTTGTGATTTAACACCTTGCGACTTCTTACTTTGGGGCCACGTAAAAGAGAAGGTCTACGCCGATAGCCCAGCGTCGATTCAAGACCTCAAAAATTGAATTCGTGAAGCTATCGAGGACATGGAGCAGCCACTTTCCGATTTGGTTATGGAAAATTTCATTCAAAGGATATGGTCCTGTAAGCTTGGTCGTGGTGGTCATTTGGCTGATGTTATTTTCCACTACTAACGGTAAAGCTTCTTCTCTATAACGAAATAAACATCCGATCATTTATATTGAAAAATGGCATTTTTCTTTGAATATCAAACAACACCTCTTATTGGATAACCCTTCATTAATAAGTTCATGACTGACTAAATTGATGAGAAACAATGGTATGAATGAATATAAAGTCCATTGGCCCACGACTATACACGTATTCACGTATACTTAGGTTATTTCAATAAATCTGAAAGTGGTTTTTAAAGATTACAACAACGCAGGTAAGGAGAATCTTCAACATAGTTCACATGAACTGCAAAAGAAGGACGTCAAATATGTATCTGTTGAACTATTCGTTCATCTAATATGGCTCCAAACCCAACAAAAACGCTCTGATGCTTTGGACATATACTCTGTAAGATCACGTAACCTTCATTCGTTGAGGCAGATGTTTTTTCCATTTTTCAAGAAAAATAGATATCAGCAGGAAATAAACCGAGTACATTATGTAACCGGGTCATCTTCTTTTCCAGACCAATCGTAACTCTTTTGGACATAAATAACGTGTGACCAAGACCACGTTGACTGAAGAATATTCCTCCTACGGAATATTTACCCTTTCTGGGAGTTTTCAGTATTCAGTTCCAAGCCAAGAAGGAATAACGATCAATTCCCTGTTCGAGCATTCGGCTCTTGTCCGAGGCAATAAACAACTCGAAATGAATTTTTCACACGCGATACGCCCTTTTGGTGTACTTTGTCGCTCCAGAAAGAGAGCTCAAATGTCACTTACTGGCTCAGAACTATTCTGTGGCAAAGGCCAATTCACCTATAAAAAAGAGTTTTTGGATGAGGAAGAAACTGGAAGGAATGCGCTCTGGAGGAATCTTCCGAGAATGGATCATTTGAATGGTAAGATCCAAAATGTATTTGGATCTCAGTAAGAACAAGTACCGACTCCTCACTAGCTTTCTAACAAGAAATTGTCGCTTTGGAAAGGATATAATGAGAACTGGCTGAACAGTAACTGACGAGTGTAGATTCTGTAGAGACGAGGATGAATCATCTATCCACTTAGTTACAGCACACCTCACCATTGCAAGCTAGCGCAAAAAATGTCTTGGACAAAAGAATTATAGGAGAAACTCGAAGCGAAAACAGAGCTGATAGTGCACTATAATTCTCAAGCTCGCTGTGAAATGTAATCCTCTCAACAATCTAAAATCTCAATGCATGTTTTGGAAATGCCTCAATCAGAGTAGCAAGAGTCCTGTGACAATTGGCTCAAACGCAAGCAAACGTGAAGGTTATCTTGTGAAATAATCCAAAGAACAATTAAGCGATTCTTCAATTCCCAATTACGAAAGGCAACTATCGCAATGTTACTGCCCTACCGAATAAACTTCTCCATTTTTCACAAAGAATCGATATCAGCAAGAAGTGAACCGAGCACATTATGTAATCGGGTCGTCTTCTTTTCCAGACCAATCGTAACTCATTTGGACATAAATAACGTGTGATCAACGTTGACTGAAGAATATTCAACCTACGGAATATTTACCCTCTCCGGGAGTTTTCAGTATACAGTTGGAAGCCAAGAAGGAATAACGACCAATTCCCTGTTCGAGCATTCTGCTCTTGTCCGAGGCAATAAACAACTCAAAATGAATTTTTCACACGTGATACGCCCTTTTGGTGTACTTTGTTGCACAAATGCCACTTACTGGCTCAGAACTCTTCTGGTAAAGGCAAATTCACCTATAAGAAAGAGTTTTTGGATGAGGAAGTACTGAAAGAAATGCGCTCTGGAGGAATCTTCCAGGAATGGATCATTTGGATCCTTTGAATTGTAAGATGCATAATGTATTTGGATCTCACTAAGAACAAGTTCCGACTCCTCACTAGCTTTCTAACAGGAAATTGTCCCCTTGGAAAGCATATAATGAGAACTGGCTGAACAGTTACTAACGAGTTTAGATTCTGTGGAGACGAGGAGGAAACATCTATTCACATAGTTACAGAACACGTCACCATTGCGAGCTAGCGCAAAGAATGTCCTAGACAAAAGAATTATAGGAGAAACTCAAAGCAAAAACAGCGCTGCTAGGGCACTATAATCCTCAAGCTCGCAGAGAAAGGTAATCCTCTCAACAATCTAAAATCTCAATGCATGTCTTGGATATGCCTCAATCAGTGACACAATAGTGTTGTGACAATTGGTTCAAACGCAAGCAAACGTAAGGATCACCTTGGGAAATAATCCAAAAAATAATTAAGCGATTCTTCAATTTCGAAATAAAAAGGCAACTCTCGAAATGCTACTGCCCTACTGAATAAACTTCTCCATTTTTCAAGAAGAATCGATACCAGCAGGAAGTAAACCGAGCACATTATGTAATTGGGTCGTCTTCTTTTCCAGACCAATCGTAACTCATTTGGACATAAATAACGTGTAACCAAGACCACGCTGACTGAAGAATATTCCTCCTACGGAATATTTACCCTATCCAGGAGTTTTCTGTATTCAGTTCGGAGCCAAGAAGGAATAACGATCAATTCCCTGTTCGAGCATTCTGCTCTTGTCCGAGGCAAAAAACAACGTTGAATGAATTTTTCACAGGCCATACCCCTTTGGATGTACTTTGTTGCTCTAGAAAGAGAACACAAATGCCACTTACTGGCTCAGAACTCTTCTGGTAAAGGCAAATTCACCTATAAGAAAGAGTTTTTGGATGAGGAAGAACTGAAAGAAATGCGCTCTGGAGGAATCTTTCAGGAATGGATCATTTGGATCCTTTGAATTGTAAGATGCAAAATGTATTTGGATCTCAGTAAGAACAAGTTCCGACTCCTCACTAGCTTTCTAACAGGAAATTGTCCCCTTGGAAAGCATATAATGAGAACTGGCTGAACAGTTACTAACGAGTTTAGATTCTGTGGAGACGAGGAGGAAACATCTATTCACATAGTTACAGAACACGTCACCATTGCGAGCTAGCGCAAAGAATGTCCTAGACAAAAGAATTATAGGAGAAACTCAAAGCAAAAACAGCGTTGATAGGGCACTATAATCCTCAAGCTCGCAGTGAAAGGTAATCCTCTCGACAATCGAAAATCTCAATGCATGTTTTGGAGATGCCTCAATCGGAGTAGCAAAAGTGTTGTGACAATTGGTTCAGACGCAAGCAAACGTAAAGAACATCTTGTGAAATATTCCAAAGAAGAATTAAGCGATTCTTTAATTTCGAAATAAAAAAGGCAACTATCGCAATGTTACTGCCCTACCGAATAAACTTCTCCACTTTTCACGAAGAATCGATATCAGCAAGAAGTAAACCGAGCACATTATGTAATCGGGTCGTCTTCTTTTCCAGACCAATCGTAACTCATTTGGACATAAATAACGTGTGACCAAGACCACGTTGACTGAAGAATATTCCTCCTACGGAATATTTAACGTCTTCGGGAGTTTTCAGTATTCAGTTCGAAGCCAAGAAGGAATAACGATCAATTCTCTGTTCGATCATTCTGCTCTTGTCCGTGGCAATAAACAACTCAAAATGAATTTTTCACACGCGATACGCCCTTTTGGTGTACTTTGTCGCTCCAGAAAGAGAGCACAAATGTCACTTACTGGCTCAGAACTATTCTGTGGCAAAGGCCACTTCACCTATAAAAAAGAGTTTTTGGATGAAGAAGATACTGAAAGAAATGCGCTCTGGAGGAATCTTCCGAGAATGGATCATTTGAATGGTAAGATCCAAAGTGTATTTGGATCCCAGTAAGAACAAGTACCGACTCCTCACTAGCTTTCTAACAAGAAATTGTCGCTTTGGAAAGGATATAATGAGAACTGGCTGAACAGTAACTGACGAGTGTAGATTCTGTAGAGACGAAGATGAATTATTTATCCGCTTAGTTACAGCACACCTCACCATTGCAAGCTAGCGCAAAAAATGTCTTGGACAAAAGAATTATAGGAGAAACTCGGAGCAAAAACAGAGCTGATAGTGCACTATAATCTTCGAACTCACAGTGAAATGTAATCCTCTCAACAATCTAAAATCTCAATGCATGTTTTGGAGATGCCTCAATCAGAGTAGCAAAAGTCCTGTGACAATTGGTTCAAACGCAAGCAAACGTGAAGGTTATCTTGTGAAATAATCCAAAGAACAATTAAGCAATTCTTCAATTCCGAAATACGAAAAGCAACTATCGCAATGTTGCTGCCCTATCGAATAAACTTCTCCATTTTTCACAAAGAATCGATATCAGCAGGAAGTAAACCGAGCACATTATGTAGTCGGGTCGTCTTCTTTTCAAAACTAATCGTAACTCATTTGGACATAAATAACGTTTGACCAAGACCACGTTGACTGAAGAATATTCCTCCTACGGAATATTTACCCTCTCCGGGAGTTTTCAGTATTCAGTTCGAAGCCAAGAAGGAATAACGATCAATTCCCTGTTCGAGCATTTTGCTCTTGTCCGAGGCAAAAAACAACGTTGAATGAATTTTTCACAGGCCATACCCCTTTGGATGTACTTTGTTGCTCTAGAAAGAGAACACAAATGCCACTTACTGGCTCAGAACTCTTCTGGTAAAGGCAAATTCACCTATAAGAAAGAGTTTTTGGATGAGGAAGAACTAAAAGAAATGCGCTCTGGAGGAATCTTCCAGGAATGGATCATTTGGATCATTTGAATTGTAAGATCCAAAATGTATTTGGATCTCAGTAAGAACAAGTACCGACTCCTCACTAGCTTTTTAACAAGAAATTGTCCCCTTGGAAATCATATAATGAGAACTGGCTGAACAGTAACTAACGAGTTTAGATTCTGTGGAGAAGAGGTGGAAACATCTATTCACATAGTTACAGAACACGTCACGATTGCGAGCTAGACAAAAGAATTTTAGGAGAAACTCAAAGCAAAAACAGCGCTGCTAGGGCACTATAATCCTCAAGCTCGCAAAGAAAGGTAATCCTCTCAACAATCTAAAATCTCAATGCATGTTTTGGAGATGCCTCAATCGGAGTAGCAAAAGTGTTGTGACAATTGGTTTAGACGCAAGCAAACGTAAAGAACATCTTGTGAAATATTCCAAAGAAGAATTAAACGATTCTTTAATTTCGAAATAAAAAGGCAACTACCGTAATGTTACTGCCCTACCGAATAAACTTCTCCATTTTTCACAAAGAATCGATATCAGCAGGAAGGAAACCGAGCACATTATGTAATCGGGTCATCTTCTTTTCCAGACCAATCGTAACTCAGTTGGACATAAATAACGTGTGACCAAGACCACGTTGACTGAAGAATATTCCTCCTACGGAATATTTACCCTCTCCGGGAGTTTTCAGTATTCAGTTCGAAGCCAAGAAGGAATAACGATCAATTCCCTGTTCGAGCATTCTGCTCTTGTCCGAGGCAATAAACAACTTTGAATGAATTTTTCACACGCGATACGCCCTTTAGATGTACTTTGTTGCTCTAGACAGGGAGCACAAATGCCACTTACTGGCTCAGAACTCTTCTGTGGTAAAGGCAAATTCACCTATTAGAAAGTGTTTTGGATGAGGAAGAAACTGAAAGAAATACGCTCTGGATGAGTCTTCCAGGAATTAGGGCACTATAATCCTCAAGCTCGCAAAGAAAGGTAATCCTCTCAACAATCTAAAATCTCAATGCATGTCTTGGATATGCCTCAATCAGTGTCACAATAGTGCTGTGACAATTGGTTTAAACGCAAGCAAACGTAAGGATCACCTTGGGAAATAATCCAAAAAATAATTAAGCGATTCTTCAATTTCGAAATACGAAAGGCAACTCTCGCAATGTTACTGCCCTACCGAATAAACTTCCCCATTTTTCAAGAAGAATCGATATCAGCAGGACGTAAACCGAGCACATTATGTAATCGGGTCATCTTCTTTCCAGACCAATCGTAACTCATTTGGACATAAATAACGTGTTACCAAGACCACGTTGGCTGGAGAATATTCCTCCTACGGAATATTTACCCTCTCCGGGAGTTTTCAGTATTCAGTTCGAGGCCAAGAAGGAATAACGATCAATTCCCTGTTCGAGCATTCTGCTCTTGTCCGAGGCAAAAAACAACGTTGAATTAATATTTCACAGGCCATACCCCTTTGGATGTACTTTGTTGCTCTAGAAAGAGAACACAAATGCCACTTACTGGCTCAGAACTCTTCTGGTAAAGGCGAATTCACCTTTAAGAAAGAGTTTTTGGATGAGGAAGAAACTGAAAGAAATGCGGTCTGGAGGAACCTTCCGAGAATGGAGAATGAATTGTAAGATCCAAATGTATTTGGATTTCAGTAAGAACAAGTACCGACTCCTCACTAGCTTTCTAACAAGAAATTGTCGCTTTGGAAAGGATATAATGAGAACTGGCTGAACAGTAACTGACGAGTGTAGATTCTGTAGAGACGAGGATGAATCATCTATCCACTTAGTCACAGCACACCTCACCATTGCAAGCTAGCGCAAAAAATGTCTTGGACAAAAGAATTATAGGAGAAACTCGAAGCGAAAACAGTGCTGATAGTGCACTATAATTCTCAAGCTCGCTGTGAAATGTAATCCTCTCAACAATCTAAAATCTCAATGCATGTTTTGGAGATGCCTCAATCAGAGTAGCAAAAGTTCTGTGACAATTGGTTCAAACGCAAGCAAACGTGAAGGTTATCTTGTGAAATAATCCAAAGAACAATTAAGCGATTCTTCAATTCCGAAAAACGAAAGGCAACTATAGCGATGTTACTGCCCAATCGAATAAACTTATCCATTTTTCACAAAGAATCGATATCAGCGAGGAGTAAACCGAGCACATTATGTAATCGGGTCGTCTTCTTTCCAGACCAATCGTAACTCATTTGGACATAAATAACGTGTGACCAAGACCACGTTGACTGAAGAATATTCCTCCTACGGAATATTTACCCTCCCTGGGAGTTTTCAGTATTCAGTTCTAAGCCAAAAAAGCATAACGATCAATTCCCTGTTCGAGCATTCTGCTCTTGTCCGAGGCAAAAACAACGTTAATGAATTTTTCACAGGCCATACCCCTTTGAATGTACTTTGTTGCTCTAGAAAGGGAACACAAATACCACTTACTGGCTCAGAACTCTTCTGGTAAAGGCAAATTCACCTATAAGAAAGAGTTTTTGGATGAGGAAGAACTGAAAGAAATGTGCTCTGGAGGAATCTTACAGGAATGTATCATTTGGATCTTTAGAATTGTAAGATGCAAAATGTATTTGGATCTCACTAAGAACAAGTACCGACTCCTCACTAGCTTTCTGACAGGAAATTGTCCCCTTGGAAACCATATTATGAGAACTGGCTGAACAGTTACTAACGAGTTTAGATTCTGTGGAGACAATGTCCTAGACAATAGAATTATAGGAGAAACTCAAAGCAAAATCAGCGCTGCTAGGGCACTATAATCCTCAAGCTCGCAGAGAAAGGTAATCCTCTCAACAATCTAAAATTTCAATGCATGTTTTGGAGATGCCTCAATCGGAGTAGCAAAAGTGTTGTGACAATTGGTTTAGACGCAAGCAAACGTAAAGAACATCTTGTGAAATATTCCAAAGAAGAATTAAGCGATTCTTTAATTTCGAAATAAAAAAGGCAACTATCGCAATGTTACTGCCTTACCGAATAAACTTCTCCATTTTTCACGAAGAATCGATATCAGCAAGAAGTAAACCGAGCACATTATGTAATCGGGTCGTCTTCTTTTCCAGACCAATCGTAACTCATTTGGACATAAATAACGTGTGACCAAGACCACGTTGACTGAAGAATATTCCTCCTACGGAATATTTACCCTCTCCGGGAGTTTTCAGTATTCAGTTCGAAGCCAAGAAGGAATAAAGATCAATTCCCTGTTCGGGCATTCTGCTCCTGTCCGAGGCAATAAACAACGTTGAATGAATTTTCCACACGCGATACGCCCTTTTGGTGTACTTTGTCGTAACAGAAAGGGAGCATAAATGTCACTCACTGGCTAACAGCTCCTCTGTGGAAAGGCAAATTCACCTATAAGAAGGAGTTTTTGGATGAGGAAGAAACTGAAAGAAATGCGCTCTGGATGAGTCTTCCAGGAATGGATAATTTGGATCATTTGAATTGTAAGATCCAAAATGTATTTGGATCTCAGTAAGAACAAGTACCGACTCCTCACTAGCTCTCTAACAGGAAATTGTCTCCTTGGAAAGCAGATAATGAGAACTGGCTGAACAGTTACTAAGGAGTTTAGATTCTGTGGAGAAGAGGTGGAAACATCTGTTCACTTAGTTACAGAACACCTCATCATTGCGAGCTAGCGCAAAGAATGTCTTGGACAAAAGAATTATAGCAGAAACTCAAAGCGAGAACAGCGCTGCTAGGGCACTATAATCCTCAAGCTCGCAAAGAAAGGTAATCCTCTCAGCAATCTAAAATCTCAATGCATGTCTTGGATATGCCTCAATCAGTGTCACAATAGTGCTGTGACAATTGGTTCAAACGCAAGCAAACGTAAGGATCACCTTGGGAAATAATCCAAAAAATAATTAAGCGATTCTTCAATTTCGAAATACGAAAGGCAACTCTCGCAATGTTACTGCCCTACCGAATAAACTTCTCCATTTTTCAAGAAGAATCGATATCAGCAGGAAGTAAACCGAGCACATTATGTAATCGGGTCGTCTTCTTTTCCAGACCAATCGTAACTCATTTGGACATAAATAACGTGTGACCAAGACCACGTTGACTGAAGAATATTCCTCCTACGGAATATTTACCCTCTCCGGGAGTTTTCAGTATTCAGTTCGAAGCCAAGAAGGAATAACGATCAATTCCCTGTTCGAGCATTCTGCTCTTGTCCGAGGCAATAAACAACTTTGAATGAATTTTTCACAGGCCATACCCCTTTGGATGTACTTTGTTGCTCTAGAAAGAGAACACAAATGCCACTTACTGGCTCAGAACTCTTCTGGTAAAGGCAAATTCACCTATAAGAAAGAGTTTAAGGATGGGGAAGAACTGAAATAAATGCGCTCTGGAGGAATCTTCCAGGAATGGATCATTTGGATCCTTTGAATTGTAAGATGCAAAATGTATTTGGATCTCAGTAAGAACAAGTTCCGACTCCTCACTAGCTTTCTAACAGGAAATTGTCCCCTTGGAAAGCATATAATGAAAACTGGCTGAACAGTTACTAACGAGTTTAGATTCTGTGGAGACGAGGAGGAAACATCTATTCACATAGTTACAGAACACGTCACCATTGCGAGCTAGCGCAAAGAATGTCCTAGACAAAAGAATTATAGGAGAAACTCAAAGCAAAAACAGCGCTGCTAGGGCACTATAATCCTCAAGCTCGCAAAAAAGGTAATCCTCTCAAGAATCTAAAATCTCAATGCATGTTTTGGAGATGCCTCAATCGGAGTAGCAACAGTGTTGTGACAATTGGTTTAGACGCAAGCAAACGTAAAGAACATCTTGTGAAATATTCCAAATAAGAAATAAGCGATTCTTTAATTAAAAAAAAGGCAACTATCGCAATGTTTCTGCCCTACCGAATAAACTTCTCCATTTTTCAAGAAGAATCGATATCAGCAAGAAGTAAACCGAGCACATTATGTAATCGGGTCGCCTTCTTTTCCAGATCAATCGTAACTCATTTGGACATAAATAACGTGTGACCAAGACCACGTTGACTGAAGAATATTCCTCCTACGGAATATTTACCCTTTCTGGGAGTTTTCAGTATTCAGTTCCAAGCCAAGAAGGAATAACGATCAATTCCCTGTTCGAGCATTCTGCTCTTGTCCGAGGCAAAAAAAACGTTGAATGAATTTTTCACAGGCCATACCCTTTGGATGTACTTTGTTGCTCTAGAAAGAGAACACAAATGCGACTTACTGGCTCAGAACTCTTCTGGTAAAGGCAAATTCACCTATAAGAAAGAGTTTTTGGATGAGGAAGTACTGAAAGAAATGCGATCTGGAGGATTCTTCCAGGAATGGATCATTTGGATCCTTCGAATTGTAAGATGCATAATGTATTTGGATCTCACTATGAACAAGTTTCGACTCCTCACTAGCTTTCTAACAGGAAATTGTCCCCTTGGAAAGCATATAATGAGAACTGGCTGAACAGTTACTAACGAGTTTAGATTCTGTGGAGACGAGGAGGAAACATCTATTCACATAGTTACAGAACACGTCACCATTGCGAGCTAGCGCAAAGAATGTCCTAGAAAAAAGAATTATAGGAGAAACTCAAAGCAAAAACAGCGCTGCTAAGGCACTATAATCCTCAAGCTCGCAGAGAAAGGTAATCCTCTCAACAATCTAAAATCTCAATGCATGTTTTGGAGATGCCTCAATCGGAGTAGCAAAAGTGTTGTGACAATTGGTTTAGACGCAAGCAAACGTAAAGAACATCTTGTGAAATATTCCAAAGAAGAATTAAGTGATTCTTTAATTTCGAAATAAAAAAGGCAACTCTCGCAATGTTACTGCCTACCGAATAAACTTCTCCATTTTTCACAAAGAATCGATATCAGCAAGAAGTAAACCGAGCACATTATGTAATCGGGTCGTCTTCTTTTCCAGACCAATCGTAACTCATTTGGACATAAATAACGTGTGACCAAGACCACGTTGACTGAAGAATATTCCTCCTACGGAATATTTACCCTCTCCGGGAGTTTTCAGTATTCAGTTCGAAGCCAAGAAGGAATAACGATCAATTCCCTGTTCGAGCATTCTGCTCTTGTCCGAGGCAATAAACAACTTTGAATGAATTTTTCACACGCGATACGCCCTTTTGGTGTACTTTGTCGCTCCAGAAAGGGAGCACAAATGCCACTTACTGGCTCAGAACTCTTCTGTGGTAAAGGCAAATTCACCTTTAAGAAAGAGTTTTTGGATGAGGAAGAAACTTAAAGAAATGCGCTCTGGAGGAATCTTCCAGGAATGGATCATTTGGATCCTTTGAATTGTAAGATCCAAAATGTATTTGGATCTCAGTAAGAACAAGTACTGACTCCTCACTAGCTTTCTAACAGGACAGTGTCGCCTTGGAAAGTATATGATGAGATCTGGCTGAACAGTTATTGATGAGTGTAGATTCTGTACAGAAGGAAGGAAACATCTATTCACTTAGTTACAGAACACCTCACCATACAAGCTAGAGCAAAGAATGTCTTGGACAAAAAAATTATAAGAGAAACTCAAAGCGAAAACAGCGCAGATAGGGCACTATGATCCTCAAGCTCACAGTGAAAGGTAATCCTCTCAACATTCTACAATCTCAATGCATGTTTTGGAGATGTCTCAATCAGAGTAGCAAAAGAGCTGTGACAATTGGTTCAAACGCAAGCAAACGTTAAGATCACCAATGAACAATTAAGAGATTCCTCAATTTCGAAATACGAAAGGCAACTAACGCAATGTTTCCGCCTTACCGAATAAACTTCTCCATTTTTCACAAAGAATCGATATCAGCAAGAAGTAAACCGAGCACATTATGTAATCGGGTCGTCTTCTTTTCCAGACCAATCGTAACTCATTTGGACATAAATAACGTGTGACCAAGACCACGTTGACTGAAGAATATTCCTCCTACGGAATATTTACCCTCTCCGGGAGTTTTCAGTATTAAGTTCGAAGCCAAGAAGGAATAACGATCAATTCCCTGTTCGAGCATTCTGCTCTTGTCCGAGGCAATAAACAACTTTGAATGAATTTTTCACACGCGATACGCCCTTTTGGTGTACTTTGTCGCTTCAGAAAGGGAATACAAATGCCACGTACTGGCTCAGAACTCTTCTGTGGTAACGGCAAATTCACCTTCAAGAAAGAGTTTTTGGATGAGGAAGAAACTTAAAGAAATGCGCTCGGGATGAATCTTCCAGGAATGGATCATTTGGATCCTTTGAATTTAAGATCCAAATGTATTTGGATCGGAGTAAGAACAACTACCGACTCCTCACTAGCTTTCTAACAGGAAATTGTCGCCTTGGAAAGCATATAATGAGATCTGGCTGAACAGTTATTGATGAGTGTAGATTCTGTACAGAAGGGAAGGAAACATCTATTCACTTAGTTACAGAACACCTCACCAATACAAGCTAGAGCAAAGAATGTCTTGGAGAAAAAAAAATTATAAGAGAAACTCAAAGCGAAAACAGCGCAGATAGGGCACTATGATCCTCAAGCTCACAGTGAAAGGTAATCCTCTCAACATTCTACAATCTCAATGCATGTTTTGGAGATGTCTCAATCAGAGTAGCAAAAGAGCTGTGACAATTGGTTCAAACGCAAGCAAACGTTAAGATCACCAATGAACAATTAAATGATTCTTCAATTTCGAAATACGAAAGGCAACTATCGCAATATTACTGCCTTACCGAATAAACTTCTCCATTTTTCACAAAGAATCGATATCAGCAAGAAGTAAACCGAGCACATTATGTAATCGGGTCGTCTTCTTTTCCAGACCGATCGTAACTCATTTGAACATAAATAACGTGTGACCAAGACCACGTTGACTGAAGAATATTCCTCCTACGGAATATTTACCCTCTCCGGGAGTTTTCAGTATTCAGTTCGAAGCCAAGAAGGAATAACGATCAATTCCCTGTTCGAGCATTCTGCTCTTGTCCGAGGCAATAAACAACTTTGAATGAATTTTTCACACGCGATACGCCCTTTTGGTGTACTTTGTCGCTCCACGTATCTGAAATTTTCATCGCGATGAATTTTTGAATGCCTCCGTGGAAAGCAGGAAGACGTCTTATTGCCGCTGGCTGACTCGCATTTGCATCATGAAATATTCTGGTAAACAGGGGGAGGATACTGGTAATTTGTGTCATTAGAGAGGGTGGTTTGAATGCCAATAGGGGGATGTGTCATGGTCATAGACAAACTCCGTTTAGTTAGTATATGGTCATGGTGATGTGAGATCATAATTGAAAAATACTCGTTTTTTATTTTGTTGATGATGAAACATTCATTGAATTATCATTTTTCTACAAACGTCAAAAAATGACAAGGTTCGCGCATTGGCAAGAATATGCGAAGTGACATTTTTTTTCATTTCCTTTGTTACTATGACACCGTGCGCGAAGTAGTGTGCGAAATACTTACTTCGTACACTGCATGTGAACTATATGGGATTTTTATATTTTAACTTGGTGAATTTCTTGAAATCCACGTTTTCTTTAACATTGAGTGTTGCTTTCGACATAGAATATATTGCCCATAGTTATAATACCTAATTACTTGATTTGGAAAAACAGTTCAAACCAGTTCAATATTTTTTTTTCATATTAAGCTAAGCGTTTGTAGAAAAAATTTTGTTTGCATCTCATGCGCTAAATACTTTGGTGATCTCGACTATTTGGTGAGAGTTAAAAAAAATAGTCGAGATCACCAAAGTATTTCGCGCATGAGATGCAAACAAAATTTTTTCTACAAATGCTTAGCTTAATATGAAAAAAAAATATTGAACTGATTTGAACTGTTTTTCCAAATCAAGTATATATATATATATTCTTTTGAAATCAAGAGCTAACATAATACAATACATAAAACAAAAATAAAAATCAAATCAAGTAATTAGGTATTATAACTATGGGCAATATATTCTATGTTGAAAGCAACACTCAATGTTAAAGAAAACGTGGATTTCAAGAAATTTACCAAGTTAAAATATAAAAATCCCATATATAGTCCGTTCACGAAAGGTTGAGCACATAGTAGGCGTTTCTTTATTTATCTGAAGTTGGCAGTATTTGCTGTCATAACGTAAAATAAAGTCAACGTTGCCGAATGTACCCGGCCTCGTCCGACGAGCTTGCGAGTTGTCAGACAACTCTATGCATTATTGACAACATTGCGTATCAATCTGACAAGAAACTAAACAACATAACCTAAAATTTTAATATACACAGTGGAATATGTCAAATTTCCATTGGCAGCCGACGGCTCAACCTTTCGTGAATGGACTATAGTTTACATGCAGTGTGCGAAGTAAGTATTTCGCACACTACTTCGCGCATGGTGTCATAGTAACAAAGGAAAATGAAAAAAAGGGTCACTTCGCATATTCTTGCGAATGCGCGAACCTTGTCATTTTTTGACGTTTGTAGAAAAATAACTATTTTTTACAACTGTCAAAAAAACTGTCTTTTCTTGATCACTATGGATGCGTTAATGATTACTTTTTTCACCGTTAATAGTTATTTAATCAACTATATAGGTTATTAAAGACAGCGACTAATGGTCAAGATATTTTGATGCGTGAGCGAAGCGAACGCGTTAATAGTTCGAGACCATTAGTCGCTCGATTAATAACCGTGTTGATTACAAGATTTTTCCGACGATCTCAACATTAATAGTGTATAAATTCTTGATTCAAATACATTCTCATTTTGCACAAAACATACATTTGACATAATGGAATTTCGATGTATCTATGTTCCAGTAGAGTTTTGACATTTCTCGTAGTGCTTCTAAATATTTTGTGTACGGTTGCCATGAGGATTGCACATTGAAATGGCTAAAAAATTGAGCATTAAAATGGGTCATTAATGCTCAATTTCCTACACATTAAAATCACTTTTTATTTCGAGGTCGGTGGAAAATTTTAGCTCGAGAGCTAAAATCTAATATTTTTCAATTTTTTTCTTTTTTTGACAGGAAAAAAACTAATTTCGTAAAAAGTTAAATTTTGTGACATGTCAAGAGATATAAAATGCCAAATTTTTTTCCGTCTCAGAAAAAATGTTGTATAGTCCGTTCACGAAAGGTTGAGCCGTCGGTTGGCCATGGAAATTTGACATATTCCACTGTGTATATTGAAATTTTAGGTTATGTTTTTTATTTTCTTGTCAAATTGATACGCAATGTTGTCAATAGTGCATAGAGTTCTCTAATAACTTGCAAGCTCGTTGGACGAGGCCGAGTACATTCGACAACGTTGACTTCATTTTACTCTATGACAGTAAATACTGCCAACTTCAAATAAATAAAGAAACGCCTACTATGTGCTCAACCTTTCGTGAACGGACTATAAGTATGTATTTCGTGCGTATAAAATTCGTGTTTTAATGGCACAAAATTGACACTCTCATTTATCATGAAAAAAACACTAATTTAACGCACTTAATACAAAAAAAAACCAACAATATTTTCATCAGTGCTATTTCTACTTAAACGAGTGCTATATATTTTGGCCCAAATGTCAGTAATTTTCGAATTTTGAGCCGAAAATGGTCTTAAACGATAGAATTCTACTTCCTGATGACGAATTCGTGGTCAAATTCAATTCTGTCCTTGGGGCCGTCTGGTCGTCCGTTAGCACAATAGGTTTCGAAGGGATTGTGCTAAAGACTTGAAATTTTCAGGATGAGTTTGAGTCCCAAATGGCTCGGTTGAGTTCGTTTACCAGCCAAATCGTACAGGGTGTTCCATAAAATATGGCCATTCAAAATTTTGTTCCTCAATATCTCAGGAAATACTTATCTAATCGGAATGAAATGTTACGGCCAAATGCAAAATGCTAAAAACAAGCCTTTTGCAAAATTTTGTTGCCATAGTGTGAATGGAACCATAGAAAATTCAATTGGAATATTGAAAAAAGGTAACTTAATATTTCCATGAAAACATATCTGATTCGAGTAAATTTTTGTTTGTTAATGAAGATCGATATTCCGAATGTTAATCCAAAATTTCGGGGCCATAGTATTAACAGAAGCATAGAAAATTCAATAGCAATATTGAAAAGAAAAATCTTTATATTTCCATAACAGGATAACCGATTCGAGTGAAATTTCCTCTGTGAATGAAAATGGATATACTGAATCTTCATGCAAAATTTTGTGGTCATAGTGTTAACAAAACTATAGAATATTCAATTGGAATATCCGATTCGAGTAAAATTTATTTTGAGAATGAAATCTACTTTACTGAATGTTCATGCAAAATTTCAAGAAGATCGCATCATCAAAATCAAAGAAATCAATTTTTGTAATTATTTATTTTTATATATATTTCATATTTTGAAGAATTTTCGCGATATAATCTCTATTGTGCTGAGATTCTGCATTTATATATTTGGTATCAAATCCCATATAAAATTCTTCTTCTTGAATTAAATTTTTTTTTCATTGGAACCTCAACCCTTTTAAGGTGGGTTTAGAATATATCACATCATTATCATGATCAATAATTCTTTATTGTCACGTTGTAGACATTTTCTCTTATCATTGGTTTATTATGCTTGAGTAGTACCTGAATCATAAACAATTTTTATGAATCACGAAAACTACCAACTTATCGGTAGTAATTGATGTTTTGTTGAGTATAAGAGGTAATGTGAATACGGAATATTTCAATTGATTCGAAATGTCGAAGAGCATTGCATTCCTCCTCTTGTCTCCCTCGTTTTCCTTGAATTGGTGTGTATTTATACATCCTTAATTTATCGCATTGAGCGAATTTTCCTTATGTTTATTCTAGAGTAACAATTCATCGAAAGTTTGAGAAACCGCGCAATTCAAAAAGCTTCTGAGCACAGGCTTTCAGTGTAAAAATAATATTTCCAATTTGAAAGTCCTGTGATATGAAGGTTTTCCAATAAAAAAGTGTTATTTGGACATTCAAAGAAATATGCCATTTTTCAATATAAATGATCGGATGTTAACTTAATTATAAGGAGGGAGCTATTCCGTTAATAGCGGAAAATAGCATCAGGCAAATGACCACCACGACCACAATTATAGGACCATATCCTTTTATTGAAATTTTCCATAAGCAATGGCAAAGTGTCTGCCCTATGTCCTCGATAGCCTCACGAATTCCATCTTTGAGGTCTTGAATCGACGCTGGGCTATTGACGTAGACCTTCCCTTTCACGTGGTCCCAAAGGAAGAAGCCGCAAGGTGTTAAATTACAAGATCTCGTTGGCCATTGTGATCACCTCTTCGAGAGATAACACGGTCCGGAAACTTTTCCCGTAAAAGATCAATGATTTTGTTTTCGATTCGTTAATTATTTGTCATTACTGATTTCCATTAAGAGCGAAAATTTCATTCAACCGAATGAATCTCCTCAAATCAAAAAATTTAATTTGAAATTCGACTTCATCCAAGTTTTGAAATTATCCTTTACAGGTCCTACCTTCACAAGGATATCATGTTCACTATGGACCAGATGGCGTCGCATCATCGTCAAAGGAAGATCCTGTAACCCCTGATATACCAGAAGTGTGTAAGAATCTGATCAAATTCGGAGACCGATTTGACGCATTCCTGAAAAAATCCAATTTCGGAAACAGATCCCCAAATATATGATCTCGTTGTAAATAGGCCGTTACAACTTATACAACTTATAATTGTGGGGATGGCATCATGTCGGGTGGAACAGCAGAAAATTTTATCAAAGCTTGAATTTGTTGGGACAAAAAATGATTTCATTTTCTTCATTGAAAAATATGTATTGATGTGTTATCATGAAGTTTAATTAATAAACGTTATCAATCAATATTATTGCTATTTGTACAGGGTTTTTCACTATAATTTGATCCCCCCTTTACCTTTGTTACTGAAGGAGATACAAAAAAATGTTTTTACAAGTTTCACGAAATCAACTGAGGTTTTTTAATATGACTTCATAAACTGAAATATATACAGGGTGAGCAACATATTGATGGCAACTTTATTTTTCCAAATGGAACCCCTGATTTTGAATATGTAACATACGTTGGTCTAGCTCTTTTTTTTTGAGCACCACATGGTTTCAAATTTAACGAACCATCTAGCAAGCTCAGCAATCACTTTAATTTCTGATTTCAATCAGAGCCATAATAATGCTATCAAAAATAGTCTAAACAACTTAAGACAACGATATGAACTTTGTGTATTGTATGAAGGTGCATTTCGAGCAATGTCTTTAGTTGATGTTCATACCATACTACCATAGTTTATTATTTTTTATTGGTTAAGTGATTGTTGAGGTTCTCTTTTAAAATGATACTTTCAAGTAAATTGTTCGAATATAAAAAAATTTCGTAGGTATTTCACATATTCTTTTATTCGGTATCATCATTTCAAAACTTTGAAAATTGAAGAGATGGACCCACATGCGCATATATATTATAGATCAGGAGGAAATGGCCTATCAAAAGATGGCAGAATACACAGGACAGGGTGTCCCATTTTAAAAATGTAGTTGCATTCAATATGTTGTTCACCCTGTATATATTCCAATCGACGTTATCATAACTCCAAAAATGGGCATTTTCAGTGAACTCAGTCTGCCACTTAAAAAAGATTACAGAGTTTGCCAGGTGGTTCTAAAAATTTGAAACTATGTGGTACTGAGAATAAAGAGATAGACCAAAATATGTAACATATCGAATCAGGGCAATAGAGCTAGCCAAATTTGGAAAAATTTACGGGGGTTCTATTTGAAAAATGAATTTGCAATCAATATGTTGACCACCCTATATATATTCCATTACATGAATTCATATGTGAACCTCAGTCGATTTCGTGAATTTTTGTATGAAACATTTTTCTGTATCTCAAGTTGAAGGGAGACCAAATTATAGTGAAAAACCCTGTACACAAAAGGAGTTTTGTATATTTCCCTCTCTAATTCACGAGTAACGAATAGATTGTGGTCGATTGGCACGCTGGCTAAC